>JAUTBT010019819.1:0-21359 GCA_032361225.1 Lepetodrilus schrolli
TTGTGGGGCAGGAACGAATCCTAGATACGATCAGGTTCTCGGTCACCCATCCACGTACCAGCCGAGCTAGAACGTGCCACCACGTAAGAAACAAAATAATATATACCTATGTACTTACTCCAGGTTTTGTAAGAGTACATATCGTGAAACTCCCCATTTCAAAACTAAACGCTGGTTACGACATGTTTTGAGAAAAACTTGTATGATAAATGGTTATTTATTGGAAACGCATTTAGTATTCCCTTTGTATGTTAAAGTGTTAACACGTTAATCTCTTGGATAACTACTGGGTTACATTGATTCTGTGGGGCTCCACTCGGCCTGTAGTTCTTGTTTGAACCATAGCGATGACTGTCATATAAGATTTAATGCTGACAAGATTACAGACGAAATTCATAACCTTTGAGCAAGTTCGTCTACAGTAAGGGATGTATTCCGTGCAACAGAGGTAGACCTGGATCTCTAATGACATTATCAATGAATATATTACATATCTTCTCGCTGTTCGTGCCAGCAATACAGAATTGATGAGTTTCTAATGTTAAAAACTCAAAATGAGAAACCTTCAATACGTATTCTCTTGTTTTTAATATTTCACCAAGTAGTTTTCAGTTCATTTTGTGATATTTATATATTTTTTATTTATTTTTATTTTTATGAGCTATGTACCTGTAGAAGTGGAAAGAAGGAGGGAGTGAATGTTAGTCATAGATTATCTTACTTTGGCGCCAAAGTTCCTGAGTTTGAATCTTTCTGGAAACCCAGCCTCAGTGTTTTTATTAGTTATCATTCTGAAGTGATCATGATATAATGTGCTATTCATAAGTAGCATGATATAAAATGGACATTAGGTGGCTACTAAATATTTCAGTGCAGAAAAGGCACAGCCATGATTCTAATCAATAAAGTCTCCACAGCTTCAAACACATTCATGCTAAATGTAATTATTTTATATTGTAACACATTTAGGATATTTCTAGCAATTTGATTGGTCGAGAAATATAATGTTCCAGGATGAAATATTAGATCCTGGAGCCGCATCACGGTGTAGTGTTGTACACCCACATACATGTATATATGTTTAGTTATCTATTTTTAATTATCCTAAACAAAAGTCTGATAAATATTCATATTTAGTATTAGCAATTAATGAAAATCAAATCATGAGGTAACAGGCAAAAGTACTTAGGGTATTTTTTTTCTCAAACCGAACTGGTACTTGAATTTCAAAGATAAACAAATATTATTTGAATTTTAACACTAAACCAAAGATAAACAGATTCTAAAATTTCAAATTTACTTTTGGAAAATGTTGCTAAAAAATAAAATAAAATAAAAATCTTGATCGATTCCAAAAATGTGTACCTTTTTCATGACTTTGAAAAAAGTAAGATTTCTGCGTGTGAATCCTATAAGTACTGAATATGTTCAGAAAAGATCTTTCAAATGCTTGTTTTGGTATGGGTATACATTGTACAATCCTGGAGCAACTAAGTTGACTAATGTATATGTACATGAGATGGAATATTGAAACAATTAACACGTCAGATGTCGGATGTATTTAACAGAAATCGCTTGCACCCACTTTTAACTTAATCGTTTTTATGCTGTGCAGGCAAGGTGCTGTTTAGCTTGGATTTCTATGTGATACATCATGGGAGATACGACCTGTCACTTTACAGGTAGTTGACTCTCGTATTTCGTTGCGTGTTTCCACCACGACCCCACGACCCCGTAGGATCAGATGCACCTGCCAGCAATAAATATCACAACGATGGCGACCGGTCATTCAATTATTGAAATATCAACTTCCTCGGAAATTAAGTTTAGGGATGGAGATAAGTGAGATAAGTTGATCATGCAGAGAAAGATAGGACGTAGAGAATGGTGAGATGAACTTAGTTTTAAGTAATTGGCATCTACAGAAGGCTAATGTGTCACGTCGGTGTTTTTATCTGTCGATGATAAAATGGCGATCCTTTGTTCTAGAGGTGGAACAAGGGACTGGTGTATGTGTGCTGAAAATTAACCTCATAGATCAGAGTTGTCCCCCTTAAACAGCTCCTCTAATATTTATACACCAAAATAAATATCATTGAGTGACCGGTTTTCGTGGTATTAAGGTTCAAAGTGAGCTGCACGCGATCTATTAATGATCGAAATTACAATGTTAAACGTAAAGAACAATCATTTCCTCGTTCTTTTATCACAAAACACTGCTATTGCCATGTTTAAATTTAACAATACACCACCCCAAGCAAAGTCATCGCTTCGGCAGCGATGACACTGACGTATGCCCCTTTCCGTCGTAAACGGGAAAAAAATCTGTTTAAGGAGATCAAGTTGGAATAAAATTTGACCATTTTTTAGAAACTTTTGCAATATTTAAAAGCACAAATAAACCACAAAATAGTTCCAATAATTTCCCTTAAATAGAAATATTTACATAAATACGAGATGCAAACTGTAAAATGATGAAATGAATACTAAAATATCTTGAAAATTAAATTTTGTCTATTAAAAATACTACAATTGTCATTTTAATGAGACATTTTATAATGAATATGAAATTTCATTTGTAAAATTGACAAAATCGATATTAGAATTGTACCAACGCGATCCTGTATATTTTGAAATGGACAAGAGACATTCCATTGAGGTCAATTGCTTTGTGATGCTAAACATGGTTGCAAGAAACCGATGTGACTGTCATATTTTGTAGTGCATTGAGCTCACAGCTACCTTTTCTAATGTTTCACTTTGTTCAATTACCTCCTTAACGTTTGCTGATGAAATTTATACCAGTTCTGCACGATATATTAGGGGAAGTGTCAGATGTCAAATATATCCGACAGGTGGGGTGATTCTTTGAATTTTGGAAGTGGAAGTAGTCTTTTAGTAAGTAGCACGAACGCTGAGCTGCCCCAAAATGGCGACACTACATGGTACTTAATTTGGAACAAATTGTCCATACAGGTTCCAGAACTCACAGAACAGGAAGTGCATGACAGGAAGAGGATCTGCCCTGGCCACGAGAGGGCGCTACCGCTGGAGAAGACTGTAATGTCGTTAGACGTACGAGAGGAAGGTACATTTGCATACATTTTCTTTTTCTTCTTCCCGTTTGAGAGTATTTTGCCATCATCACAAATTGTTAAATAAATGTTAATAATAATTATAATAATATTAATAAAGTGAATATTTATGTTGTACCAAATCCACGCTCTAAGGCATGCTTATGCTCATAGCACTACATCATTACCCTGGTTAATGGATCAGTGTGCTCTCATTTTCCTTCTCAACACCCTAGGGAGTATGCAACCCAAGTTGCCTTTCCAAAGCACTGGAAGGTGTAATTTTTGCAGTAAATTTACTCGTCAAGAACATGGGTTCTGAAGAAACAATTCATGATAAGTGCTTTGTGAAATGCAACAATACCATAGGTATCTGATACATATACATGTAGTTTTCAAGAATGTTTTTCTGTTCATTGATCCAATAATGTTCCAGGTATTGCTACTCTTCTTTGTTACCTGGAGTTGTCTCCCCAGAACTGGCTGGAAAACATGCAGCCAGTGTACGCGACATGTCATATATCATGTTATGGCGGACCTGCGCAACTTCAAGCTGTCGCAAAGAAGGTGAGAATTAATTTCTGAACCTCTGCTTTTTTATCTATTGTTTTTCTTTTCTTTTTGAAAGGTCAATAATGTCAGTGGAATGTTTTCCAGAGAATGATTCTTTTTTACAATACTGACAACATGATTGTTGTTTTGTTCTTCAATGAAGGTCATAGAAGTCGTTATATTCAACTCAATGAATGACAGTTACTGATGTCACATGGTTTTCTCGTTTCTCGTTAACCAAAGATTTTTTTCTATTGAATTTCAAGACTGATATTTTGTTGTGTTTAACTCTGGGTCACGAGACTGAATTTTTAGATGATTGAAGAATGCAATTTGAGCTTCAGAATTTGATTTAGTGAGCCAGTTATTAACTTCAAGACACCATGAATTACAGATCACTCAAACATCCGTCCTTAACCCTCTCCATGCTGGGTTAGACAAAAGCATTGCTCTTTAGGGCATCTCTGGTAGCTTTCAGCATGGAGAGAGTTAAATGGAACATAATAACAATATTTAAGTACCACAATACTGTTTACAATAGTCTAGGACTGATTTTATACAACTGACAACCGGTCCTATGACACTATGTATAAAGCAGATAGCAATAGACTTCAAATGAGGCCGATTTTCAAGAAACTACAAGACTGAGATAATTCCAGCCCCCACATAGAGACATGGACTGAAAACTCTTAGTTAAAAAACACCAGGGAATGGGTACTAGGTAGTATGCAGCTTGGAATGTATACTCCCCAGGGAATTGAGAAGTACACTGTTACTGATAATACATCCCATGGAGTTGGCATGAAATTGGCACATTAATAATCTACACCATGGCAATGCAGTTATCATCCTTGATCTGTCAGTACCAGCCAGTGCTTGCAGGTCTACTGCAACATTCAGTGCTACGGATGTTGCAGGTTTCCTCCTGCCATAAACTGACAAGCTGTGAATCTTGAAAGCGGCTCTAAACCGCAATTAATAAATATATAATAATAAACAATAATAAAATGAATACATCTATACATTATTATTATTATTATTATTATTATTATTATTATTATTAAATGATGCGATTTCTCTCCTCAGTGTCCGCCGATCGGTGTGGCCATAGCTCGCCAAAAGATGGGCGGTCAGGGCTTCTCGACATCTAACAGTGTGGAGTTCCCCATCGTGGAGCTCAGTGACATGATGGGCTGGGACTCCGGACCTGTCAAGAGGGAGGTCAAGCTGTTGCAATGGAACTGGAACCAACTGGGTGGGTCATTGCTAACCTTCTCCCCACTGAAGGCAACTGCAGATGCCCCATGACAGAGATTTCATTAATCCATCAGGGAGAATAAGATTGTAATCTGTAAATATTAAATTGTCTTATCACCAGACTGCAGTTCTGGAACCAATATAAATCGAATAATGAATGGTGAAATGGCAGGTGGTAGCACAATGGTAGAATGTTTGACTTCGGAACCAAAGGCCCCCAAATCCTGTTCCGGGGGCCTGGCATCAATGTTTGCAAAAGTTACCTTTCCAGCGCAATCCTGATAGGATGTGCTGTCTGTACCATGACAACATCATTACCATCCTTGGTCTGTCAGTATCAGCTGATGCTCGCAGGTTTACTGCAATATTCAGTGCTACCCTAAATTGACATGGTGTGATACAAGTGAAAGAATCTTGAAAGTGTCACTAAACCCTGATTTAAAAAAAATAAATCCTAAAAGCAAGTTCCGAAATTTGGTAGAAAGCTTCCCCACAAAAATCGTCACGTATGGGTGAAAGATTCACGATGTGACATAAAACTATAATTCACTCACTCCACACAAAATATCTGCCAGCCCTTAATTAATTTTGTTGAGTATATATGTTCATTTGTCCAATATGACAATCAGGGCACCATGCAGCTCTTGTATCCAATAAGAGTCCATAGTGCGGTCATGTCTATTTTTCTCACTGAGTACTGTGAAAGCCCTATGGACTCATTATGTTACATACTAATAGTTATGAATATTAAATCGTAGAAAAAGAAGAGAATAAATTAACATTGTAAGATAGTGTAGTAATTTTTTAACTTTGCTATATCAAATTTGCCATAGTAGTAAAGCCAAAATGCATGCGTACATTTAGACATCTGCGGCTGGGATTTTGACCCAGATCAGTTTTCCAGGAATCAACCTCACTATAACTCTAAGACTAGTAACTAATCAGCAACATTACAACTGTGAGGACAATCTGCCAAGGATCTTACTTACTTAGCCCTAGGATGTTAGTTGATCAAAAGATGGTAGTAGAATTGAATTACCAGTAATGACTTCCATAACATATAATGTGGGAGGAAGGGCAATAATCAGTCTACTATAACCCATGGAACGTCAAACTATTTGCACTGTGAAACAAATTGTTACCAGAATACAATGAAAGATAATTTGATCAATCATCCATTTATTGAATTAACTGTATAAAGTGCACAATACAGAACTTGTGAGTGTTTTGTTTAACCAACAAATGTTACAATGAGCTTGTAGTGAGTGAGACACATTCAAATGTCCAGTCGAGGGAGGGTAGGCGCACTTTTCAGGACAGTGAGCGACTGCTGTTCCGAAGATGTCACAGTAACAGGAACTTGTTGGGTACTCGAGACCACCTGAAGTGGAGTCCTCGAGTTCCTGTCCAAGCCCTAGTGGATACAGCATGGTGAACAATTGCCAAAGATGATAAGCTTGGAACTGTACATTGCTCTTTCAGGAGGTCAAGCCACGGCGAAATCTGGCGTCTTGGTCGAGTTCTCGGACCTGGCTTTCCATCTGCATTCCCCTGGTGATCTGACTGAAGAAGAAATGGATGGCATCATTGACTTCCTGCACAGAAGAGTCACACAGCAGGAAGGGACAGAACTCTTCCAGCTCAATCTTTTGTACAACTGTCTGCATAGGTAACAATATGTTGTTCTTCCCCCAAGTGGTGGTTTTGTTAACTATCAAAACTGTCATGCTTCCATGTCATGACGTGACAAATCTGTACTTGGAAGTTTTAATCTGGGTAGAGTATGCCTGCCTAAGAAATCCGACTGACTGCATCATTAAAATGTATATGTCATGAATCAGTGGATCTGTGTGGTCATTGGATCCACCATTGGCGCTGAATGGCAATTTTCCACATTTTCTGATTTAGTAGTTTAATTAAACTGATGTTGGTTTCCAGGCACATACCCACACACACACACACACACACACACACACACACATGCACACGTGCACACACACACACACACACATGCACAATGTGCACACACACACATGTGCTACCATGCTTTGCTGTATTCCCACAGCGCATCCCACAAGAGTTACTGGATGTGTTCAGATGAGGCAGACTTGAAGAAAAGCGACAAACTGCGACGGGAGATGGAAAATTTCTTCCACGACGAGAGATCTGCTCAGGAGCGGATGGAAGAAGATGCTGCGCAGTGTGACAAGGTATTTTTATTTCGATACTTACTCCAAAACACACTCGCAAAGCCTCTTCTCAATTCCTGAGATCAGCCACTATTCAACATACAGAAGGAAGAAGATGCTGTGCTGTGTGGCAGGGTAAATCTATCTATCAATACCACAAGTAGCGCGGTAGTCTACAAGTAGCGAGTCTGCATCATAACCTGGAGGACCAAGGTTCTGAGTCTCACCTCACACCATCGTGCAGCACTCTTCGAGCCCTGCTCCAGTCCACCCAGCTGTAAATGGGTACCAGTAGGATATCGTTGACCCATATCGTTGCATATGGGTCAACGATTCCCGCTGTGACGTAAAACAATAACTGATACTGTAGGATGAGATGGAAATTCTACCACCTGAAATGGCAGCTTGGGTTGTATACTCTCCAGGGAATTGAGAAGTTGAATGTACACTGACCAGAGTAATAATAATGTGACACATTGAGCATGCTTCTGGTCAAGGATTTACCTCATCGTGAATAAACTCAGTTAAAATTAATTAAGGGCCAGTAGCCTTTTCAGACATCTACAGGCTCTAGGTACTCTTCAAGAACTTGCAGACACCAGTTCCGAGTTCCAAAATTTGGTAGAGAGCTTCCCCACCAAATGTCTGTTGGCCCTTAATTAATTTTGTTGAGTATATGTTTATCACATTTTCATTTCTGTTTCAGATCCCATCTGGGCGCGACCTGGAGCAGCTGATTGTGGATGTGCGTCAGTTCATCACTTTGTACAGAGAGGAGCACAGCCCCACCGGTCGCGCCATCGCTCGAGTCTTCTATGGGATCGGCAGCCCGTGCTTCCCCGTGCAGACCTGGGGCAGAGTGCGAAGGTTCTGGAGGAGCCACATGCACATCGACTTCAACACCATTGTCACCATCGCCACTCGTGAGCTCGTCGGGTCCAGGTGACGAATGTGTACATAGAATCGACTGTTTAAGCTTCTCCATTGGCATGGTCGCCATTCTTGATGTCATCAGATTGCAATCTCAAGAGGTTGTGTTGGATCTATACTAGGTGGTTGTGTTGGATCTACACAAGGAAGTTGCATTGGACCTGGTGGGATCTATTCCCCGGACCTGGAATTGTGGTCTATTCCCCAGGCCCGGAACCAAATCCCGGCAATTTTATTGGCTTACATGGTTAGGGTTAGGGTTAAGAAATATATTTAATTCATATTTTTGGTCACGTGAGCCAATCAGATTACCAGGAATTGGGTCTGGATCCGGTGAATAGACCACAAGTCCAGGTCCGTGGAATACTGTAAAATTGTTTTATTTAGCAGCTTGCAATTTTCCAAATTTTATAAAATTTAAGAGAAAAAACATTCATGATTTATAAAATTATGTAAATATGTTGTTATTTTTTATTATTACTTTTTTTTGGTCATTTAAAACGAGTTCACCAACCTCGGATCCTAGGCTAATCTGTTAAAATCATGTGTGTGGTGGACACAGAAGTGTTCAACAGTAATTAGTCCTGTCCATTTATATTGTGGTAAACTACAATCCAAGCAAACGAAAGAAGGTATTGTCATCAATTGTCGCATCAATTTATCGGTCTAGACACTCAGTTGGCCCTCAGCCTGACGTGTTTTGAATGTGTCGAACAGACGTTCTTGTACATGTAAATACATTCACCTTTAATGTAAATTAATCCATCCTGAACCACGGAACCATGAAGGCAAGAGATTCTGCTCTGTATATGTCTGTCTAGTCTAGTTTGTTTGTGTATGTGTGTGTGTGTGTGTGTGTGTGTGTGGTGTGTGTGTGTGTGTGTGTGTGTGTGTGTGGTGTGTGTGTGTGTGTTTGTGTGTGTGTGTGGTGTGTGTGTGTGTGTGTGTGGTGTGTGTGTGGTGTGTGTGTGTGTGTGTGTGTGTGTGTGTGTGTGTGTTGTGTGTGTAATTTAGAAAGGGGATTTGAGGATTGGATATATAAATGCAATGATTTTAATTGGTGCTATATTTGTCTACAAGTTTATTTATTGAAAGTCAAAGACCACAGGCTCATAGGACATACAACAAACTTAACAAAGTACAAAATGTTATACACAAATTACATATTTTTAACAAGTGTTGAAATTAACATGTATATCAGAGGAACAGTCAATATTTGTGCCATGAATATACTTGTGGAGTTTGAATACATGAAAAACATTTAGATACATTTTCAATATTTGTGTAGGATTGTATAAATGACTTTCACAACTACTTCATACTTTCATTAAGTCAGCGGTAATGAGGATTTTATAAAGGGAAATATCTACGTTTTTGTCCATCTTTTTACTGACCATATAGTAGTTCTGTGTCTGTGTTTAATACATGTTTGCCAATAAAATAGTAGATTTTATGTTCGCTTCTATCTACTGAGTTGTATATTTACCATTTACAAAAGCATTGACAGACCTAACAATGACAATTGACACCAGAAACAGTAAAATATTCATAGAACCACAAAGAGTATACATAGAGTTAGCTTCATAAACAATAGATTAGCTTCATAAACAGTAGATTAGCTTCATAACACATTGAATCTGTGACATTATTTGTGGGACTAGTATCACGTGTACCTTGGTTTATTCATTTATTCATAATGGCTGGGTAACAATATACACAACCTCTTCAGCATTCAAAACCAGATAGCCCATGATTAATTTATCATCCAGTGATAAACAACATGATGTTTTCATGTGATTCATAATTGGATATTGTTGGCTGTCGGGGTTGAGCAAGTCAAAGCGTAGCGCATTTAGATGTTTAACGAGGCCCCAGATTACGAAACATTTTGATTACACACTTAAACTCAACTCAAGGTTTTGTTCACAAATCCCCATATACAATTTGACCGTGAGCATGAAATCATACTCAAAAAGTTTCGTAAGCTCGGGCCTGGTTGAAGATTTAAATGCGTTACACACATGGGGGGCCTATTCTCGAAACATTCTTACGACCTTCTTATCCTGTGAACGTGCGTAACATTTCCATAGCCCTACTATACGAATCGTTAAGATTGTCATAACATCATAAGAACGTATCGAGAATAGGCCCCCAGATATGTATAGTCACAAATGACAGTATAGCGGCCTCGGATTATGACGTATATAGGTCTACGCCGATATTGTTTATTTCAGAAAGAAAACCCATTTAAATATCAACTATCCACTGTTAAAATATATATATATCCATGATACAAATATTGATCAATTAGAGAGTCAATATTTATCGGGTGCACACACGTATTAAGCATTATGAAACCTTGGCTTATAAAACCATATCCAAATATAGGAGCGGGGGGGAACCACATTGTATTTGATAATGGGGACCGCATATTAGAAATCTACTACCCAAATAGTGCAGTATATTACATCTCTGAGCACCCAATTTTCAAAAATGTCCCCGAATATTTGCCCCCAAGAGGAACAAAGGTTAGCTGCGACGTTGAAGTGTCTGTCAAATATTAGATACCTTCGTAATATTATACACAAATAAATGTACTTGTACCCATGTATATCCAAGCGGGACATTTGTCATAGCTGTTGCAATGTCATAACATATGTCCCATTTCTTATAATAATACATATAGCATAGAAATATATATTCCTATTTAAAATACTTCTATATTTCTTCCAAAAGGATAATGTGTTATAGATGTCCCCTTTCCTTGAAATATACGCTTCTATGATGTAGATTAATTTATAGTCGTCAAATTTCATAACAACTTGTATGTTCAACACAATTTGAATATAGTAGACATCGAGATATACAACTTATAATAATTACTATTTATAAATTACAATGGGAAACCGCACGGTACGTTTCTTTATTGACAGATATTTGTCATAGCGGTCCATTTGTCGTTTATCTCGCCCACGCGCACTGGTACCTGTTATACAACGAGAGAGAGAGAGAGAGAGAGAGAGAGAGAGAGAGAGAGAGAGAGAGAGATAATATGAATATAAATATTTATACTACGTCAGCGACTTTAATGTAAATGACAAAATACACAACTACGTATATGCGCTAAATATTTTAATAAAACTGTTACAAAACATCCTAAATATGCCTATTACATTAGCACTTATATACACATAATAGCATATAAAATGGAATTCATATAAGCGTAATTAATATATACTGGCACACACAATACCTGAAGGGGCGCATAATGAGGTAAGTACGTCCATGACATTACACGGAATCTACCTCTTCACTGGTGAACACGCACACACACAAACACACACTACACAGGTGATGTTATAGGGTAGATATATATGGATATTTACCATAGGACCATCCTTTCTCGTTTGTCGCAAATCAAAGAGCAAAAAAACGTTCAATATTAAAATCTAATTAACGAATAACACGGCCGCGTTGCTCAGAACAGTTGTAGATATAACTGATTGTAAGTAAAATGTTAGGGATCCACTACAAGTGTAAGTCCATTGAATTAAACACTTTTATCGCTACAATACTTCAAAATATGGTTCGTAGCGTCCATAAAATTTGACTTAAAATCAATTGTAGCTATAATTGTTTTAAGTAACGGGGCCTTGGGCATCATGGCAGACAAACAGCCCATTCCGCAGATCTTGGTCTTTCAGAGGAATCGGATCCAAATTGTATTTTGAATAGAGAACTGCAAAATGTTTTAAGAAATTTCGAAGCAAGTGAAGACGTTCTTCAGTTTCTCTTCATCTCCATCAATCTTGGCGCCAGGCAGCGACATAGTAGTCTTCTCCAGTAGATGTTGGATAAGGGCTTCCCGCCAGGTGGCGTCATCCATTGTAATAGAGGTGTCGTAAAATTTACCAACTCTATCTTTGATAATAACGACCGAGTTCCTGATCTCCATGGAGACTGTCGACTCAGGATTACTGAACTGGAATAATATGGTAGCATTCAAATATCCACATCTTTCGGCAACAAAGCGAACGGCCATTACTTCAAATATGGTCAACATCGGTCCGCCGCGCATGACAGTAGCCCAGGTTTTTGGTCCTGGACGAGCATCAGCCTCTCCCATCACCTCCATTGCAGACGTGTGAAAGTAGTTCCGGCCGTTGGAACTTATTTGTTGGTTCCCCAGCTCCATCATGCATTTGGAGGCCACTTCTCGAGCAGCCATTGAAGTCTCGTCTACCCTGATCACGTGCGACGCGAGAGTTAGCGCCCAACGATAGTCTTCTTTATCTAATGCTTTCTGGGCTTCTTCAACGACCATGTCGACACCTCCACCAAGTGAGACGTATTTATCCGCCAGCTCATCCGGGGTTAGAGGTGAAAGGTGAACTGGGTCGCCATCAAACCAGCCAAGGTAGGTGTTAAACACCCCTTTAACCGACCATTCCACGGTGCCGTAGAATTCCAGTAGATACGGGTGAGTTGCTAGCTGTTCCGGCAGACGTACTTTGGCGACAATCTCGTCTGGCATGAGCCCCTTGTTCATGTATCTTACGGTCTGGTCGTGGACGAACTGGATGGCGTCTCGGTACCCTGTGAGCAGAGTTCTGATGGTCTCCATCCCTTCCAGCGGCCGCGTGTGACTGGGCACGAGGTAATGAGGCTCCAGGTCGATGATCTTGTCTAGAGACGCCGCCCAGTCCAACAGGCTCCGAGAAGGAGTTCCTCTGATTGCGTACAAGTTCGGGAATGCTCGGTAGACATCGTCCGCGCAGAGGAAGACTTTGAGGTCCGGTAGCCACACTCCAATCTGATCGGCAGTCTCCCCAGGAATGTGAATCAGCTTCATACGCAACCCTGAAACAATGGAATATAGCCATCAATGCCAGAATTGAAGACGTTGAAGAGCATTGTTTAATTATTATAATCCAAGGTTCCAATCTCTCAGGCCTAATAATGTTCATGCATTCCTAACATGTTCCTAACAATTTTCTGTCTGTATATCTGAATTTAATTACATCGACAAACCTGCATAACTTATGTCTCTCTCCGCTCCTCCGAACAGCTTGTTGGGGATGACAAGTCCAAAATCCATGTTGTCCTTATCCACTGCTAGTGAGAAGCCAATTCCGGAGTTGACCGTAGATGGTGTCAGGGTACCGAACTGCCTCATGGCGCGCGTCAAGACAATTTCATTGGTGTAGAAGAGTCTCTGAAACTCTCGCATGATCAGCTGGTGAGCCCATATGTCAGGTGGGTGGGAAGGGTCTTCAATAAATGCCTGTAAATGAAATTTGATGGAATACATTATAGAATATTATTAGTAGAAATCAAAATGTTTTGGGCCCTAATGAAAGCGACATTCTTTAGTGTTATGTGAACATTGCATGTCATTAATAATTCGATATAATACTGGCATACCTTTACATGTGTATTTCTAATATGTTGTATTATAATTATTGTATATTTTGTACTTTTTGCATTTCTGTGTAGAAGATTTTATAATCAGCGCACTGTCCCACATCACCACATAATTTAATTCATATTGAATCTTTGTTCGTTTCCTATGCCCATATATATATATATATATATATATATACTTACATTCTGACGGTCGTATATATTTGGGCCTAGTCATATTTATCATTATCTGGTATTGAGGCTTTTATTAAGATGACATTACCATTAATAGTACTATCTGCATTAATAATACATAGACAGGAATACATAACGTCTAAACCATGGCATGTACCTTGGCACCGTACGTGTGGTCGATGTGGTTGTGGGTGTAGATAATGGCTCTCACTGGCTTCTTGGTGATGGCCCTGAGCTCTTTGAACACTTCTGTGGCGGCCGTCATGCTTTCAGTGACGTCTACGATCACCACGCCGGCGTCACCCTCTATCATTATCGTGTTGGCCAGGGCATATCCTATAGCGCAGTAGACATTAGGGACTACCTGTCGACGTAGAATAAGATTTGGTATAGTATACTAATTACCATACGGATGCAGGCCAAAACGGAACCAGAGCAAAACTACACCATCAGTCAAAACGGCACCACTTTGCGTATTATACGAGAGCATCATTTGGGATTTCGTTTATTATACACAATTTCCCTAATGACGATCTAGTATTAAATGGAAGTGTCCCTAAAATATAATTGGACTACGTATATCATTTTGACATAATCATGTGAATACTTCCAAAATAGAGAAATGAAAGAAACGTGCGTATAGTAAGGCCTGTTGACATCGCGAAAATGCCAAGAAGACGTCGGCCTACGGACGTACACACGGACGTACACACGGACGTAAGACAGAAGTTTCTGGCAGGGGAATAAAAAAAATGAAAAAAATATAAAGAAATCTCCCGATAACAAAAACATCCGTAAAATGCAACTCAGCTTTACATTTTGCCGAGCCGTATTCGTGTATTACTGTGACACGCTTGATTACACAATTACCAGATTCACCATCCATAATGTGTACTACAAACAGTCGTGTTACTACAGGACCTTTATAACTTCCTTCTTGTTGAAGATCTTTGAGTGTTCCTTAAGGATCTGTGGAGCCCGTATGTCGCTCAGAACTCTGCTTATCCGCTCCTTATGCGCATGATTGGTCCAATACCAGTTGCCAGCAAACGCTGTCAACGTCACTGCCAGCGTCAACGTCAACGTCAGCGCTGTATTCATACTTGGTTGTACTATGGAGAAAGAACGGAATTGGTATTAATTCATTGTTTTTGTTTCTTTTATTTGGGATGATTTTACGCTATTTCCCCAAAACATGACATTTTATACGGTGTCGTTAGTACGTGAAAATATAATCAGACAGGATTCGATCAGAACTTCTGTATATATCCTTAACGAATGTTGAGTAGTATATATATTGTGATTTGGAATCGTATAAAATAACCAATAGCGAAATATCATACTGAAAATAAAGTATTTTTTTCCAGTCCAACTATCTCTCTCTCTCTCCCCTCTCTCTCTCTCTCTCTCTCTCTCTCTCTCTCTCTCTCTCGCTGGGCCCTTCCATACACACACACACGCATGAACATAATGTTAAATGCACAATCTATATTTAACATGCTACCTTGTTCTTACCTTAGTATACGTCTACACCTCTTTCCCCTTCCCGGAGGTTTGGTCAGTTGTTGTTATGGTCAGAGTTGACCGACCGACCGACCGACCGTCGAGGTCGCCAATTCACCCGTACCCCGGCCAAGGCCAGGGTATCCTTTCACGAAGCTCTCTTATCCACTAAGATACTATAACGCTGTCTTTGCCGATAGCTAATACATGGCAAAGAGAGCGATGTAGTCTGCTAGCGGATACGAGAGCTTTGTGAAAGGATACCCAGACTAATAATAGCATTAATCTGTTACCCTGGCAAATGCACGGCATGCTGTCATGAAGGTCATATGGTTGTTATGTCGTTTGTTTTTCCAGATTGCAAAACTTTATTATTATTATGCTACCTGGAATAAATGCATGTATATGTAAATACGGCCATAGTTATTTGATTCCGTGGTTTACGGATCCGCAGACCTTATCTTTTTCCACATTGGACAATAACAATAATAATTTTATTTTTTTATTTTTTATTATATTCCGCCGACAGTATACTAGCCTTTAGAAAATAATAATAATAAATGGATCAGGTCGTATACACCATCACTGGACTTTAACAAAGACAGGCAGGCAAACAGTACTTTGAACGGAATTGTACATTAAAATCTGAACAATTTATGTGTACTGGTGTTTCTATCAATTATTGACAATTATATTGATCAGTTGTATTTATTTTATGCCAACTGACCATTATAAATCTCCAATTATTATTATTTTAATATTGGACCTGATCGACTGGCCAGCATATTAATTTATATTTATTTATATATTTTCGACCGCCCGAGCCAAAAATATCACAGAGAAAAATCCGTAAACCAGGGAATATCAAATCACTATGGCCTAAGCTAATTACTACCGGAATAGCTAAATAACTCATTAAAAGTATATGCCCTGCTACTGGTTTATTTGGATGGGCTATTAAGAATGGATTTAGTATTATATAGATTACTCGTATATGTCAAGGCTGCTTATGGTTTAAATATACTCGTATATGTCAAGGCTGCTTATGGTTTAAATATACTCGTATATGTCAAGGCTGCTTATGGTTGAAATACACTATGTATTTTACCCGAAAGTATGTACATTTGTTGTTCCCGCATGTACCACTGGTTTTCAATATTTTCATTAAAAAAAAAAAAATGTACATTTTTTTATTTCGTGATAAAAAATACAAAACTATGAACACATAAACATATTGAAAACCAGTGCATGGGACAAACATAAAATGTAGCTTGTTGTCCAATATACTTGTATAAACGAATCAAATGTACATACGTTTAGGTAAAATACGATTGAGCATGAAATATGTCAACAAAGCATGATAGTATTCCTTTAATATCGTCCTAGTAACTTTTGGGTAGTTATTGGCCGAGAATGGCCTTTAAGGCTGTATGTTAAACGCTTCCCGTACTAGCCACATAGTTGTCATGTTTTACCCAAGTACCATCTGCACGTGTAGTGTTAACTGTAACTCAGTGCAAGAACTGTTAACAAACAACTAAAGAGATAGCACATTGGATAGAAGCGTCCATAAAAGCTAACAATTTGTCCAAATTCTCTATACATTATCTCAAAAGGTTAAATATTCGTTGTTTCTCTGGTTTAGTCTGAAGATCATCTGAATTGTATTGATACTGTTATGTATTATAATGATACGACTTACGCTTTATTATGTATTAGTGTTACAAGTACCAACAGAAATCCCGAATGACACGTACAAATAATAATGGACGGAATGCATGGCTAACGACCAAGTATTTTTGGTTGGAATGAGAAGGATTGGTTTGTAATTACAAGAGAGCAGCCAAATGGACGTAGTTTATACAATCCTGTTGAACTAATACCGACAAATGCCAGACACACTCTCAAAGACGTCCATGGGTTACTGCACGCATACACAAACACGCACGCGCACACACAATGTGACACGCACACACTGTGACCCTAATACTGTGACACACATACACACTCAAACACACACACACACACATACACACACACTGTGACACGCATACACACTCAAAACACACACACATACACACACACTGTGACACGCATACACACTCAAACACACACACACACACACTGTGACACCCAAACATTGTCACACACACACACACACACACGCACGTGTGCACATACATTGGAACACGATCAATATATTACGGATGGCGACACAACAGCAACGAGTTCTACTAACCGGAATCACATTACATGTATGTCCACAGAAACCTGTTTCCGTCATTGTATTCATTGATTATTTTGGGTATTCTAACTTTAGCGATATTTGACGAGATTACATTATCAGTATTTACCAATCTGAGGAGACTCAGAAGCCGAGTGTGGCAGGCAGACTCTTGCCAAACTACGCTCAGCGATTCTCTCGAAGGATTTCACGGGAAGCCAAACGTACAAACCAATGATACACTGATATGAATACACCTGAGGATGGTCTTTTGGAACTTAAAAACATATCTTGCAATAAGTTATACATATAATAGACTGGGAAGACTGGACAAAATATATTGTTCTAAGTGAGTAACGATTTCAATGTCGTAAAAAAATTCCTAACAGCTTCATTAATTTCCAATATTGACAATGACTATCATAGTTTCGCACAAATGGATTAAACTCTCATTTGAAAGTCTCGACTCTTTTGGGACTATACAACCCAATGTGCAGGCGATCCTTCATAGAGCGACAGATACGTAAAAATAGGTTGAACATTTTGTAATGGTTCATCTTTTTATTTAAACATGTATTTTATTAGTCAGAAAATCATTGGGAAAACATTGCCAAACTTATTAAATCCGCTCCTTTGTATTTACATTAATTAATTGCCAAAAAAATCATAAAGTAATGGTTTATCTAATACCTTAAAAATTTTATTAGCAAACTAGTTTACGCTTAATACTATACAAATAGCGTGAAACAATATCAGCACTAAGACAATAGGAAGTATAATAGGCCAATCATCCAAAATATGTAGATAATCTTAATTTTGGATACCACCCATCATAAATGTTTTGGTCTGGTATTATTGATAAAACAAGATTTTCTCCATAGTATCCTACAAACTGATTATTAACATAGGAAGACATTGTTTCCATCAACGTCTGTTTGACAATATAGCTCCAAAATATTCCAACAATATCGTTTTAGCGTTACTCTTGTATTAAATTTAAGATGGCCGGCTGGTACTGACAGACCAAGGACGGATGATTGGTAACAGTAATGTACTCAACAAAATAAATGAAGGTCTGGCAGGTATTTTGTGAGGACACTTTCTACCAAATTTCAATATTCAGCTTGACGAATTTGATGCAATTCTTTTCCCAATGTATCTGCATGCTCTTGAAGAGTACATGGAGGCTGTGGATGTTTGGAAAGTCTTCGTTGTTAAAAATAATAGAAATTAGAAACGATTGACTTCATCCGGGTTCCGAGAATTTTCATGACACGTAATGCATCGGAAACCCAAAGAACCCAGTGTATTGTTTCACAAAACTCTATTATGTACTACGAGACCATAATGCTCTAGTAGTGATCTCTTATACATAGGGCTCGTACACTTACGAGATCGCTGGGTCTCATATTGCATAAGAGAGCTTCGTGAAACGATACCCTGTATGCTATTGACTTCTCTAGCCAGATTATCGCCTAGTTCCCACCCAATCCGAGACCACCAACTGGATGCAATATCAACGACCTCTCTCGTTTGTAATGCCATCAGAACAGCTGCTTCGATTTCCGTAAATTACCTGTTGACATGACAGCAAATGGTCTCCGGCGATGCCCACATGGTATCTATACACATTTGTGACGCTTGGTTGATTCCGTTTAGCGGTCATCATGGTTTGGCAATCTAGAGTGATCTCCCATACTCTCAGTGCAAGAACTCGTGTTGAGAGGTCACCCCGACCGAAACCGCCAAAGGCAGTCTAATGTCCATCTATAAGAAATTAACTCTGTCGACATCGATTTGTTTAGCATGGTCCCAGTTATCCAGATGGTGATTTGATACGTGGAGAAATCTTTGTAGGCTTCAGTCTAAACATTGCAATGTGTTACCATCACAAACACACAGTGATATAGTTCACTGCAACCTAACGAACTTGAAAAGTAGCACTTTAATACTTATGAGTGAGATTAATGTCCAGTTTGGAGCCTGTTTTGCAGATGATTTCCTGTGTCAGTGGCGTCACCTTCTAGCAATTATAACAATTCTAATCTAACCAAAAATAACCATAATTAATTGACAGAATTGCTCGTGACGATCAGTGTATAATTCTGCGTCCATTTGGTGCTCGTGAATATCGTGAATTCACCAGTTCCAACAAGTGAACACGCGTTCACCAAATGGAGAGCGTTAAGGGGGAAAATAGATAAAATGGGTGAAATGTGTTTTTCGTGCTGAGAGTAAAAAGGATCGTCTCAAAAGATTAAATTTCAGTCAACTCATCACACATATTAATGTATTTATGTGATAAATACATGTATATACAGTAGTAAGCCATTATGCTGCGTTCATTAGACGTCGTGAATATCGTATTTCCCAGTTCACAAGTTGTGAAGATCGTTCATTTGGCGAAATATCCCGTTAACACAACTTGTTACCTGTGGTAGGATTTCCTGACTCGATGTTCATAACTCGTGAACAAAATGGCGGCAACAAGGGAAATCATTCGCGTAAATCATGAAAATAATTGCTAACTTGTCCCTTCATGAGATACATCCTTGAATAGCAACTAAAATTTCAACTTAGGAAATGGTTTACTACTGTATTTACATGTAATATGAGTGGTGAGTTGGTGACTGAGATGTAATATTTTGAGACGACCCCTTTTACTCTCCGCACGAAAAACTCATTTCACCAATCTTATCTATTGTTCCCCTGAACGCTCTCCATTTGGTGAAGGCGTGTTCACTGGTTGGAACTGGTGAATTCACGCAGCATTATACACTGATCGTAACTTTTGCTTGTTCTATTATTTAGTTCCATGGTCTAGTCGAGTGTTATGTTTCATGTTCTTGTCAATTTTAAGACTTCAAAGGACTCGTCGCTCCTCCTACTCCAAGTTCTTTACCTCCTTTGCTGGTGTGGAATCTCATTTTGGTAGAATATATTCTGAAGGTTTTACTGTAAGCAGTGGACATCAATAAATAACAACAATTAGATCTTAGTACCGGTGGCTGTGGCTAGGTGTAAATATGATCACAGACTCCAATAAAAAATTGTACTCGGAATAAATCCATAAATAAATTACAGTACACTGTTATGGATATATCAATGTAAATATACATAATGTGGCCTGTACTATATTAATAATTTGAACATAGTTAGTGAGGGATTACGCCACTTAAGATATGCTGCCATTTTATGCTAGTTGCTTATATTTTCAACAAAATTAATTAAGGGCCGGCCGGTATTTTCTGGGGAAGCATTCTAGAGAATCTCGCAACTTGGCTTAAAGTAATTGGTGCCATTCTTCTTCCAATGCGTCTCCAAGTTCTTGAAGACTACCTGGAGCCCTGTAAATGTTTGGAATGTTTTCGTTATTAACGCAATATAATGCCAGCTGTATGTCCCGAGAGTCTACTGGCCCTTAATTAAATTTATTGAGTATATTTACTGTATGCTAGTTGTTTATAGTTATACTGTTGTAGATCCGACCCTTGACAGGTAACATCATTGGTTCATGGTACGTTACATAATTATAGAGTTTGGGATGGAATTACTGTTTCTGATACTGGTCCATTGAAATGCAATGTGTAGGCCTACTACTTGTTGAATAAAATACAAGTAGCACAAACATAAAAGTAGTAGGCTATAAAGTAAGGTAAACTACCGAGGACAAAAGGAGTTGGAGATCTACGCCGTTTCTAGTCCTTAGCAAAGACGTTTCGTGTCAAAACTTTCGAATTATAAAAAAATTGAAACAAAAAAATCATTAGCATTCGAAACGATTGCCACGAAACGTATTTGACAAGGACTACGCCGTTTCAACCCAGACGTAATAGACGTTACATAATTGCAGTCCATGCCGTACGTCAAAGAAGCTGAATCTTGCTCTGTGTGTGTGTGTGTGTGTGTGTATGTGTGTGGTGTGTGTGTGTGTGTGTGTGGTGTGTGTGTGTGTGAGTCTACTGGCCCTTAATTAAATTTATTGAGTATATTTACTGTATGCTAGTTGTTTATAGTTATACTGTTGTAGAT
>JAUTBT010019830.1:0-21353 GCA_032361225.1 Lepetodrilus schrolli
CAGAAAGGTAACTTTCGCGAACATTGATGCCGGGCCCCCGGGGCGGGATTTGAACCTGGAACCTTTGGCTCCGAAGTTCCAACTGTTCATAAATCGAGATTTACGTAATTTCTGGTATAGTAGAAGAATGGGGTGCGTCATGGTTTAGGCCCGGACTACAGTAGACCCTTTCGTGAAAGGCTGGTCAGAACATTGTACATGTACTAGTATAAAATAGTCCAGATGGAAATATTTTCCAGAAAACTATCCTCTACAGAAAACAATACTGTCCAAGTCACTGTACACGCTGTTCAATAGACACTAATTTCGTCTACATTGCTAGAAAATAATACTATTTAGGATACTATTCAGTTAAGAAAGGATTACTGTTAAGAACACCAAACTCAAAAATCAAACACAAACAAACTAGAAAATAATCGTATGCTTATAAAATCTCTGACTCCGATCCATTAAGCATTGCGATGTTAATCATGATGAATATATTAATTGGTGAAAGCTTGAATGATTGAATTTTCATTTATCACTCCTCCAATGGAAGTTCTAAACGTTATACATTCAAAATTACCTTATTCCAAGAAATATTACTCTTTAAATTATGCATCTGCCAAAAAGAATACTGGTGTTGCTTCACATTTTACCTTCAGTATATTTATTCATAGCTCATCCAAGTGAAAATTATGAATAATTCTTTTAGATTTTGTGTTTATGCTATATATTTCTGGATGACTATATTAGAACAGTTTTGGTCTTAGAGAACCAGTAATAGCTGTGCAGGTTGTAATATAAACTGTACACTTCTGGAATAGCTGTATTGGAACATGTTATTGGTCTTGGAGACCCAGGATCAGCTGTTGGAGAACTAGGAATAGCTGTGCATGTTGCCAGGAACAACGTTTAGTCATCAATTACGCACCGTGCGATATATCCTATTGCAGTATCTACAGATCATTAGATACAATTTGTTGCTCATTTATCACATAACCACGGGGCGTGGGGTCGTGCGGAAATAGAATTACTCCAGGAAATAGCAACGCTACTGAAAGATTGCCTCTTCAATTTCGCCGCATGAGACAATGTAAGTCATATCCTATATAGACAATAGAGGTATCCAACGCCAATTAGCTAGAAATCTCAACAATGCGCTAGGGTAGGAGGGAATTTTAAGGTCAAGGTATTTGACATCAGTGGATCCACATCTCGTGACAAACAATATTTGCCTCTGTCAGGAGTATTGTGCCGCCTCCCTCCGAAACTTCCGGCAATCACCGGGAACGATTGCATCACGGCTTGCAGGTGCGAACCGACACGAGATCTCGTCATTATCCCGTGGTTCTTATTACCATAGTGATATGTGGATCAGCCAATCAGAAGCAGCGGGGTGCCATCACCGGAGAAGACGTATTTGACCTATCCCGATGATGGGTGCTATCAGGTTTGGTGATTTGTTGAGCATGAGCTGATTTGTAAGCCAGTGTCATACCTATGTAATCGTATCCCGTTCTAGGCCTCGAACCGGTACAACATGACCGTACGAACGACAGAACCAGGACCTGATCGTACGGTGTACAGAACAAGTACAACATGACAATGCCGTATGCAGAATCACTACAACATGGCCGTTAGGTATACAGAGCCAGTACAATATGACAGTACGGTATACAGAGACAGTACAATATGACAGTACGGTATTCAGAGACAGTACAATATGACAGTACGGTATACAGAGACAGTACAATAGTACGGTATACAGAGCTAGTGCAATTTGACAGTGCTGTATACAGAGCCAGTACAATATGACAGTACGGTATACAGAGCTAGTACAATATGAAAGTACGGTATACAGAGACAATACAATACGACAGTACGGTATACAGAGCTAGTACAATATGAATGACAGTACGGTATACAGAGACAGTACAATATGACAGTACGGTATACAGAGACAGTACAATATGACAGTACGTCATACAGAGACAGTATAATAGTACGGTATACAGAGACAATACAATATGACAGTACGGTATACAGAGCCAGTACAATATGACAGTGCTGTATACAGAGCCAGAACAATATGACAGTGCTGTATACAGATCCAGTACAATATGACAGTGCTGTATACAGAGCCAGTACAATATGATAGGTATATACAGAAGCAGTAGAACATAAAGGTACGGCATACAGAACCAGTATGACATAAACATGCGGTATACAAGACCAGTACAATATTACAGGAAGACGTGCAGAATCAGTACAACATGACGGTAAGGTATACAGAACTTGTACGATATACACGTACGGAATACAAGGCAAGTGCAACATAATAATACGGTATACAGAACCAGTACAAGATGATAGTGCGATATACAGAACCAGTAGAACATTATGATGCGGTTTACATAACCAGACATAAAGGTATGGTATATAGGACAAGTACAACATAATAGTACGATATACAGAACTAGTACAACATGAGAGTACGGCATACAGAACTAGTAGAACATGATAATGAGGTATACATATAACCAGTACGACATAACAATACGTTATACATGTATACATAACTACGCTACTACTTACCTGTATGTGCTTCCTACCACTTCAGTTACTGAATAGAAATTGATATTAGCCATAGCAGAATTCGTTAAAAATGTCTTCAATAATTAAGACAAAATAACTGCGAGAAACTTTCACAAACTTTAGAAATATTATCGCTTTGGATAAGCTATAGACTGATAGCTAAAATGAAGATAAACCTGACCCAGAGATTACGAAACTTATTGAGCACGATTTCATGCTCAAGCTTATAATGTAGATTAATGAACACAACTTTGAGTTAAGTATGAAATCGTACTCAAAAACGTTTCTTAATCTCTGGGTCTGTTCTAATTATTATAATGTATAGCCTATTACGATTTACAGTATATGTTGGCTGATTTGTAAACACATGACGTTAACCATCGCGAAGAAATAATTCTATTGACATATAGTACTACCTTAAATTTAAAAAAGATTAAACTACGGGAATTAATTACAGTTTTGTACAATAACGAAATATCTGCGTTTCCATGTCGCATCCCTAATGTCTACATAAATCATGTTAGTATTTACTATGGTGAGATTCGTTCCCTAACAGGGAGGCATTATACAAGATAGCTCATACTACAAGGTTAATCCTCAAAACGCCTGCCTGGGTCTATCGCGGGTATCATCTCGCATTCACTTTATCAGTGATATAATCGCTAGCTCGCAATACGAAATCGCACAATCTTATCCATATCGATATCAAGTATCGATAACGCCTGGTGACGTCACGTGACAGTGTCGGCGGAATTTGTGTGATATTGTCACGGGATGTCAAATGACGGGTCACTAGATCCACGGGTAATAGTGTATCCTGTTTAACTTATTCTCGACTTAATATCAAAAACTGATTTATTTACAATACAAATTTTAATATAAAAAAAAGGTATGTAGAATTCACATATATTATTTGATTGTGTTCTAGTTATTCTCGTTAACGCTAAATACTGTACCTGATTTATTTATCTTTTCTTTTACTAAATTTGTTTTTCTAAAATTAAAATAAATCTAATATATGATATTTTAAATTAACGAGGTAATAAGGCTTCTTACGTAAAATTCAATATTCGTTTCAGAAGAAATGAAATTAGAAATAAATTATTTCTTTCTTACTCCAAATACCTGCTTGCAGAATTTCTGTGGTTATATAAAGAACCATGAAGTATATATTGTGTATGCCTTTAATTGGTGGCTATATTAAGACATATTTTGTGTATGCCTTTAATTAGTTCCATTGTTTCAATATACAACACAAAACCATGTTATGGCAATTCTAACAAAAATCAATTTAATATGGATTCATTGGAATAGCAACATGCTTTGGGCGTAGGTGAAAATTGTTAGGCCTACTATAATTTTGTAATAGTATATAGGCATATAGGTATAATAATAGAAATATATATAGAAAATATAGAAATGCGCTGCAAATTATGGTCCCCTCACTTTTTAATGATTAAACGAGTTTCAACAAGGCCAATCTCTATGTACGGTATATACTGGATCTAGATATTTCATTTTCTAATTGATAGGACATATGTACTATGGATATATACATGCGAATGCGTCATACAGCATATCTGTAGATAGTTACAGTGTATACATAACCCAGGTGAAACTGTAGGGTACAAGTTCTTAAAGTTCTTATTATTATTAGAGCCGCTTTCACGATTCTTTCACTCATATCACGGCTTGTCATTTTTAGGGCAGGCGGAAACCCACAACATCCGTAGATACTAATGTACATCTTATAAACACTGGTAACTTAGTTAACAGAAAACTTTGGTATGGGTGAACTATATATCTTTTACTGTTACAATTTAATCTAATAAAAATGTCCCATGTTATTTAAAAACTAAACATGTGCGTAAATAAGGTTTACGTGCATTTCGTTGTACAACAAAACCCCATTGCATCTGTAGTCAGGAATTAAGAGCAAAGGAATTGGTTCGTGAGTAAGCTGAATAAACGTGCTATTCCTAAATCATACTCAAGAGCAACATATTGGGAATTATTCACGAGATTTGCATTATTGCGCTCAAGGCTCCACAAACGAGACACGAGGCTGTAAAAGCGTTGTTTAATATGAAGTGTTATACACGCTATCATATATACACTGGTAACGACCACCAAAGGACATCTTATCACACCTACAGGACGGGATGTGACGGAATTGCGTGCAAAGTGAGAGGTGCACGAGCTAGCGGTCTGATTGGCTGTTCCCGTGTGGCTCTCCATTTCCGGGAGGCTAGAATGTACCGTTCTTGAATGGCTCGGATCCAGAGATAAGAGTCTCGTAGATTTACTCGTCGCGAATATGAGGGGCGTTTTCGCAACCATAGCACCTCGGAGTCGTAATATTCAAATGTGGACTAGGAATATAATCTCCGGGCTTCACACAGAGGGAATACATGTGTGATTATTTATTGCTTTCAAAATGAGCCGAGATCCTCGTCTCCACTACGTTTCACATACACGTTGTATTCTTACGCGAGGCGTATTAACATTATTAGCATACAAATTGAATCACAACGCCTACACGTTCAACGATATGATCTGTAGATGCAACTTTTAAATAACAATTTGTCTTTGTTTGAATGGTAAAAGATAAATTGTCAGTATGTATTATTATAATATGGTTCTGTTATGATTCACGACATGTACAGTGTAGCTCAATGCACTAAGAATTCCAATCCTATTAAACCTTTGGCCATTATCTATACTCATTATCAATAGGTAATGGCCGTAGGTTTCACAGTTTGTATACGAATTCCTTGTTATGCGCTTTGCCTAATACTACATAGAAGGTGCGATTATAGTAATTTACTATTATAATAGTATATACAGTGCTCTCTGGCAATATCGGCACTCTGGAAATACCGGCACACGTTGGGACCAAGATAATATGCCGGTTTTGAGGGAGTACATATTCTCACGTATTCTCATTAGGTGTACATATTCTCATTAGGTGTACATATTCTCATTTACTTCTTCAGTATGGTTAAATTGAATTCATTTACGTATACTTCAAAATGATATAAATTACATACTTTATCATGAGGAATAGTTGGATAACAATTGTGTGATGTCTGAGAACGAGTCTGTATGAGGTTCATATCTTAGACTGAAACAACATACCAAGTACTAGTATGCGTGACAACAGTCTGGTAAATTTATGACTTTAAATTTGAATATACTTCATGAAAAAAATACGAGGGATTGACAAAAAAAACGAAACAGTACTACCAAAAAAACACAAAAAAACCCCCCAGTACTACTGGTATTTAAAAAATACATATTCTTATTAATGTCTCATTAGCATGATAAATTTAATTTACAATGTACATGAATATTATGGGAATATGCTCGATATCCTGCATTTTAATTTACATGTGAGAACTGTATTTTTGTATTTACAACACTTAAGTTCTCTCAAATTTAGCTGTTTAAGAATGTTACCATTTTTATGTTCTCTTCTGAAAATTCACTCAAATCATTATTCATATTTGTTTTCTTTACCGCCTATTCACACCTAAACCGGAGGATATTTATCACATTTTGCGAGTACAGGAGTGAGGCCATTTTATTGTCTTCCTACTATGACACGGGAGAGAGTTTAATCAAAACGTGATTGGGTTAGCCAAAGTAGAATTCATTATAAACTCGGCAGGGATTCACATAGGCGAAAATCACATCGATTAATTTCGGCTCAATTCGTATTCCTCTTTTGATGGGGGCTGTCTCAATCACCACTGAGCATGCTGACAGCGCAATCAGCCAGATATGGACACGTGCTTTTCACGTGACAACTGGAAATCGAGACGGTGTAAAAAATAGTATTTAAATATTAATTAATTTTGTAGCAAATATATATTTGCCTCTGTATAAATCGTATGCGCTATGACTCACTATACTATTGTACTAGTATTTAATTGTGCGTTGTTTGAATATACTATTGTTGGTAAATAAAAAATAATAACACGAGACGAATGTACATGTAAAATATAGTGTATTTAAGTTCACGAAGCCACATTATATAAGTTTAATATGTGCTGTATTTTACGGAATACTAGGCCTATTTATCATAGTACAGTTAGACCCCGTTATACCTGACACTTCCGGTTTTGTTAAACACAATCTGAGCATACACGAAATATAATTCCAATAACACTAATAGTTTACTTATAGCATGCAATAAAATGCACATGCAAGATTGTCGTTTCCTTCATCCCATGGATTATGTAAAACAGATTGCATTCAGAACACCGTGTAAACAACAGTAGATTAGTAGATGTTCGTGTAGAGGCAATCTCGTAAATAAATAAACGGGGAAAATTAAAGTTTAACTATACTTCATACACCTCTCGGGAGATCAACGCCCGAAACTAACGGCCCTGGAGAGCAGTGGTAGTGAATAGTGCAGTTAACACGAAACAGAAAGCACGGAATTCATCAGATTCACTGCGGGGAGGTCTTTTTCCCAACGAGATTGTGGCTCAGTTAGCTGCTTCTAGACTCACTGAACTCGCTGCGTTCACTTGACATATTAATAACTGGCTTACCATAAGTGTTTGCAATAGGCGTAAACCGATACTCAAATGGGCATTTAGATGGGTTGCAAGCAGTTCCATTTCTTCCCTCCCACAAAGAAGATTCACCCAAATTACCGTTCTTTGCCGTCAGGGGGAGGCGTCATATTTGAACTGGCCAGGTCACACCAGAGCGGGAAATCGAATCACGTCGACAAATTGGCAGTAATCGGGAAATATGTACTACTTTTGAGCCAGATGCGCGAGGATCATGGTTTGAAATTAGCACATAATGAATGACATCGCGGAGCGGATGTGTGACAAAGTTTTTCGCGCATTTTGCAAGAGTTGGAAAATGAGAGAACAGACACATAAACCTGAATCACTGGGGACCGTTCATTAGTTACAAGCTCGACATTAGCGCCAGGGCTCTGGGAACCCTGCTGGGAGCACATGACTGAACCGCGCCCTCTGTGGGAGCAATGAAGACCGAGGTGCATTTTGGGAATACCACGTGTTCTGCACGCTCCCTAAATCTGTCCCCGGAAATGCCGGGGCTGTTTTTTTCTTCCAGAACCGCCAGAAACCATCTTCTATTGATTGTAGCGACATATGTGCTTGTACGTATCCATGTACTGTATAAATATATAAGTTTATTTATGTATATTTATGATGTTTCTGAGTATGCCTGTCAAAGGGCATACTGCCTACAATGAATGAAAATGTTCTGGTTTCCTTAATATGATTGCAGTTTGTTCAACATATCTGTTAGGGTGTGTCGGTACGAGGTTTCCTTGTCTATAGTCATACCAACAATGGTCATATGACGGAAATTCGCTGTCATACACATAAGGTACAACGGCATCATAAATCAGCAGACATTATTATTATTATTATTATTACTTTTAGATACATTTATATAGCGCAAATATCCAGAATAACTGCTCAAATGGGCTTTTTGAGAAACAAAGCTCATCCAATACACTTCACTAAAGGAGTGTTATTTTTTCTTTCTTGAGAGTGCACAGTTTGTATATATTACTGATATTTTGTGGGAGATGGTTCCATAGGAATGGACCCTCAACCTGGAACGACCGATCTCCAAATGACTTCGTACAAGTCTTCACATGTTGAATCATTAGTGTTGCCACTCACCAATGCTGGTTAGATGTGAAGGAGCCAGAGAACACTCACTTCTCTGAAGACGGATCCCATCCATTGTACTACCTTTTGTGTGAGGATGATATAGTACATCACTACTAGGGAACACACACTAGGCTAGCATACGCATCAACATTACAGTGTATGCTTCAATGTGCACACACTATTAAGATAACTGTTTAGATGTTATGTCAGGAAACATAGACACTCTGTTGGACAATTAGTAATGGCTACCGTAAGGAAATACATATATGCTAGGGAAACCTGTTATCGCTTGATTTACTATATATTACCCAATGGAAACCTACCGTGAATTCGGATTCCCAAACAGGAAACTAAGCGGCAACCATCTTGCAAAATGGCCTTTAGGTTTTCGTTGGATTTCCTTATATCACTTTATTTTCTGTGTATTATAGATATGAAATACTCGTGAAGTAACGGTAATATGATAATGTCGATATTATATTAACATTTCATTAACCTTGCTTTCATTAAGGAACAACTCGAATACACGTCGAGTCCAACGCTCCACCGACTGATCATGAGCGAAAGGGGTAAACCCGCTGGCCGAGACCAGTAGGAGCATCTTATATCACACCCAGCAACAATGATGTGAACAGGAAATAAATCTATTGAAGCGTTGGCGTCCTTGACATTACTCTTACCCTCGGAAACCATAAGCGTCCTCCTTGTTTCGTATACATGCGCACATTATTAAAACATATTTGTTGCATTTCTTTGGTTCACCAAACGTGTAGTAATCATAAATAATCAATTCATGCTATATCAAAATTATAGAATATATATAAATATGTAAATAGAAAACATTAGATCTTCGCGTGGGAATGCCCCGTTAATTATCCTTGAATTGCAGTTTCTAAATAATAGGATTCTATCACGCATATTCTAGCTTCTGAATCTTAAGACTTAATAATTATTTGCATACAATATGGCACGGTATTAGCATGTAATAATGAAATACAAACTGAAAGCTAGTGTTCAAACTTGGCTAGTTTAAAAACAATAATACTTTGACCAGGCGTCAAATTGCCGATTCTCTGAGGAGCAGTTATAATGTGTTTTATAACCACCGACAAATTGCTTAGTTAAATCGCTCGTGAAATAGTGTAACTTTAAGAATTATTTGAACACGGTTTTCATTAATTTCCAATTCATATCCGATTCCGCTTTTATAAACGTTGTAAAGATTTACGCCTTTTTGTTTTGGGTAATGCTAAAAGTTTACCCGGAAGGCGAAAACGGATCGAAACAATGTTTTTGTACGGCACGTCAGCGGGTGAGGGCGGGTCTGAGATACTCTGTAAATTACCGTGTAACTGATCCACGCGCTTCTCGTGCCATCTGTGGACCCGGTTAAGATTGGACCTGACAAATAGTCTTCGGGGAGGGGTAATTGCAAATATGGAAAATGATCAATTAATCATGGAGAATCCTCGACTGACAGCGCCCCTTAATTTTGTCGAATATTCGCCGCCATATTACAGACAGCGTAAATTGACAACGTCGGAAATCCACCAACCTGCATAATCTTCCTTCATTCTTTTCATGAAAACACGACCGTTTGTCATTGCAAGGGAGGTAATTCAAGTAGAAACCAGTCGTAGAGTTGTACTATAACTGGACAGGTCAACATGAAGATGTCAGCGAACAAATACTTGAATAAGACATGTTTCCACGTCGACCGCTACACGTTCTCAGTCTATACGACGGGAGATAACTCCTAAAACAAATTCCATGTGAATATTTGGTTATGATTGGACGACTCATCTGACCGTTAAAGCTGTCCTGTCTCTGAGGTGTTACAATAATCTCGTACACGGCCCTTGACGGTTGTTACACGTGACAGTTCCGAGCACCTCCAATTGAAGAGGAAACTTTTAAAGGACAGATCCGTCAAACTCGCGTGCTAACATCGTTAAGATCTGAAAAAATATTTGCCAAACAATTTATGCGATGACATAAAGCAATAGAAATTGATGACTAATTAAGAAGAATAGATGGGTCTCATCAGGAAATATAGACGATGGGTCTATCCTTTTTTGTTTAATTCAAAGCAACATAATTGTTAGCATTGATATCCACTGTTAAATAAAAATAAAAATATAAATAAAATAATAAGTTTAAAATGTACCGTAATTATTTACTATTCCAGGACCATTATCAGTTGTATATGGTCAGAATATGGTATGAACTCTGTAATGCTTACTTCAAAACATTATACATTCGTACTATTCGATACAACTAAGTTTACTAGGTTGAATTATAATATATGAATCCTACGTCTTGTCATCGAGACAAGCATTCCTAGAATTTGATCTGGTAATAATGTGCCTTATACTACTAAATTTAACTGCATTGTCATTCTAATGGCTTCTTATACCAGTATGTAATGTAAAGTGCCATTGTTCTTTTGCTATAGCCAGAGCTTAGTGTGCAGGTTACACGAAACTATTTTAGTACGATTTCATGCTCAAGATACATTTGTATATGAATAGCAACAATATGCCATATACTGCTAATTTAAGTGCATTGTCATTCTCGAGGACTCTTAAGGTGCACTCACACGGGTCGATCGATCGTAACGATGCGTCGAATCGCACCGTGTGTGCGTACAAGCGACGCGATTCGCGACGACAGAGATAACATGACCAAATTCTTACCACCAATCGGAACTATGCTCGTCGTACAACCGGTCGACCGGTGTGAGAGAGCCTTTAGTATGTCAGTACTAGTATGTAATATAAAGTGTCGTTGTTCATTTGCCACAGCCAGAGATTGGTGTGCATATTACACAACACCAATCAGGGAGTCATTAAAAAAGTGGAAACCCAAAACAGTTCACATCCTAATATAACAAGAGTAAGGTCAATCCCTGGTAATGTTGACGATATCTATACAGCAAGCCCGTACCTACACCGAACACTCCTAGTTACACATGTGAATTTGTCGACGAGAATGACAAGAACACACCTGGGAATTGGATCCGTATCATAGAAACCAATATCAACATTTCATCATTTGACACCTGCTGTCAATATACGGGGCTTCACTACTATCTGTAACATTTACCGCCTCTTCGTAACAAGACCGCAGAGAAAAGAAAGAATTCTATTTACCATGACTAGATAGATATCCGTTGAAGACTCTCAATAGTGATACGGAGACGTAATGTTCGCGTTCAGTTACAATACCTAATACGTCCGAATTTTAAAGATGGTAGACATTGTACTTCATGTTTGACCTGTTTCAGCGTATAATAAGCACGTATTTATTTAATAGTTGCTTTCTATTCTTTCTATTCCCGTAATTAAACAACGACAAACTGTATATTATATAGAAAAAATGCGTACGCACTCTATGGAAATATTCACTACATAATTACATTGGTTCTTTCCACCAAACTCCAAAGCTTCCTACTAAACCGGAAGTACTGATAACATTTGTAAATATGCACTTAGCATACATATAATCGCTTTTGTACCTCCAAATATCTTTTCACCGCTTTAGGATAAGTAAAATTCTATTGCAGTTTACATTTCCGGTAAAACACGAATAATCATTTGGTAATGTACTGTAATATCTCAATTTTATATAGTCTAATAGACTGAGGGGTCTAATAGACTGAGGACTAATGTTTCCAATGAAGCTACGTAACTATACATAAAAAAATAAACATGAAAATATTGGAAACTAGTGGAATATGCGTAAAATTTAGCTGGTTACCCAATATACTTTTGTAGACACGTCAAATGTACATACTTTCATGTAAAAATACGTTTGACCATGAAATATGTAAACAAACCCGTGAGTGTATGCCTTTAATATTAATTGGGTGGGTCGCTGGATATTTAAAGCAATGTGTACGTATACAGTACATTCAGCATACTGACCACCATAACTTCATCTGCATACCCACCACTGTACGCTTATATTACCTGAACATATACAGTAGTTATCGTAGGTTTTCTTCCTCCGATCATGAATTAATGTAACCCAGTCAACTTCTGTTCTCATGAAACGATCGTGAAATATTCAGCAAAAATAGGTAACATGGCCCTGAAATTACGAAACCTCTGAGAACGATTTCATGCTTAAACTTAAATATTATATTGCGATTTGTGAACACAACTTTGAGTTGAGTATCAAATCTTATTCAAAAACGTTTCGTAATCTCTGCGCCACATTTGTTTAAAATTATATAATATATGAAAAGGTTAATATATTTGTTGAGTAGTTTTGTTCTGAAGCCAAGTGCTTGAATTTCGTCTTTCAAAATACAAACAATAAGAAAATAAAAACACCTGGGCTTCGGCTTTTAAAACACTTATGTAAATTGAGTGCCTTATAACGAGAATAAGTGAGTGAGGCGGACACCAGTTGATTGGTAATTTATACAGTTTTCCTCCAATTTGATGAAACTTAACCCAATGATACGTCAATTGCTGGTTTATTCTGAGGCATTGTAAAACAAGGTCGTTTGTTTTCGCATGCTTCACAAGAAATCATCCCCATATTCAGTGACGTAATAAAATCTGATAACAAAGGAACTATAGCCTAACGCAAAGAATCAGGGTACGAAACTAAGGATTAAATGCCAACAGCCTAAAAAAATGTCCTCGAGTCAAACTCCGCACTGCTAATTACAGGACAAGAATGAGGACAGTAGGATTCGCTTTGATGTAAACTCGTAAATTAATCGTACAGCTGTGATGAGAATGTCTATGCATGGTTGGGTCACGTGATAGAGACTACATCACCAAGTTTATTACACACGAGAACATTTCCAGGTATCAAACTTTAGATTTAATGTGAGGTATTATGTCTGCGATTGACACAGTTACGCATAGAATTAAAAGAAGATTTTAATTAAACCGAAATGTAGATATTTTGGCCAACTTGATGTTGATACAAATGATGGTGTTAAAACGATGACGTTAAAAAGTAAATATAACCAGTAAATTACCGATATTCTGTGACATAACTATGACATAAATTACAAAGTGTTATTTGTTTGAAATCTATTAACTTAATATTAACGATTAATATCTTACAGATTAGTAATCCAAACAAACTCTGATACTCTTTTTAACCCTCTCCCTGTTGGAGTAGACACAGCTATTTAGGGCATCTCCAGTTGCTTTCAGCATGGAGAGAGTTAAGAAAAACCTTGACATCTCGTAGTCGTAAGCGGCCTAATCAACCTGTATGATCAACTACCAATAACACCAATAAAATACTCCGTGTTTTTCTATCGTAATACAGAAACATCGCTCGACGTTGTACGAACTCCTTCCAATAACAAATGTACAAAACCCTTTAGAAAGCATTCGGGTCGCGCACTTTATTTGTAAGGACACTAAAATTAAAGTTAGAGAACCGTATCTAAATTGCCAATACACATATCGGAATTCCTTCCTCCCCTTTTCTTTACCGATTTACCCTATAGTGAGATAATTGACTGGGCGAAAGTAAAACCAGCTATATATCGTACCATCTCACATGTAACGTAATATCCTAAGATGGACGCTGGCACAATGCGTGCTCATCAATCTGGACATCAAAGAGAGCGATTTATACAGGTGAGATAATTGTTACTGCCGTGGTGAAGTTAAAGATAGACGGAACTGAATACATTGCAAGATAATGACAAATGGATGGACTGAAAAATCAGAAAGGCCCGTATTACCTGGAGAGCAATCGCTACTATTTTCTGCTTGGATGCTCGCGGCTCTTGCTCCTAAAACAAATATGCTTCCTTTTATTGACGGACGATCGTTGAAGTGGCTGTTCCTTTGAAGGTGTGAAGAATTGCCCTCTTAGCAGGCTGGTCGTAAGCTGAACATTGTGAAGCCGGCCATTTGTCATTCATGTTTGTATTTGTTGTAAGGGGCTTTAACGACCTGATGATATAATAAGCATTGTGGAGCAAACTGGATTATTGGTGTAAGCGGCCTTAATGCTGTAAGAAGTTGATAGTAGTTTGTTTGTCCTTTCACCTCGCTGTCTGTGATTGAGTTATGAGTTTATAAAAACTGTTCATTTAGACTTATTCCGCTCTTTACCTTCCAAATGATTACTCCAAGAGCTCTTCGAAACCTTCACCAATGAAACTGAGCAGAGCAATTCAAATACTCGGCACGTTTCATATTGAATTCTAGCAGTCTGAATACTATAATGAATGGATATTTTATACGACAACGACATTGAAGAGCAGTCTATTGTTGGTGTTGTCCAATAAACAGTTCATTTAGAATTTATATCGTAGTATATTGTACGTATAAACCACCTGTAGCGTCTTCCTAACCACATATTTTTCAATGCGTGTATTGGTATTCCATATTTCAGTTTCTAACATTTAAAAAAACAAGGAAATAAAAACGGTTGGTGGACGTATTCGATTGCTTGAACTGGCAAACAAGTTTTATTTCATTATACATATAGTACATAAAATTAATAATTACAGACATAATAAACATTGTATATAACATACATTGGATATTAATTGATGTTCTTCGAGCATATTATATGCCCAGAACATTGTATGCCAATATATACATTATTGGCAATCCAATCTTTAACATTAATTGCAATAGTGCAGTTGACCCATGCCACCGAAGACCTCTAGTCCACGTGTGTTAATTGTGATAATTAATTCCTTCAAGCATTCCTTAACTTCTTTGTCAGTCCAACTGCACGTACTCCGTCAAATAGTGCTCGCATCATTAACGTACAAGTGAGAGCAGTGCACTGTTGAGCTCGGTCTGGTTTCACTGTGATGTTTGGTAGAGTTTCAGCTCAGTAAGAAGTATAAGTTGTCTGCACCGAGTATAACGAGGGTAATGCATATGACGACATGCAGGACTCCTTGTAACAAGACTATACATAGAAGCATGGGTGTAACATTAGTGGTATGAACGTAGGTGTTGTTAAAATTGGATCACTCAGGAAATATAATACTAGTAAATGTATATACATTATTTTTAAACAATCCAATCCTGTTTTAAATAATATCTGAATACTAGTAATATATTATTATATTTATTAGTTTTTTAGTATACGTACTTATTTGTATAAACTCCTGATGATGTCAATAATATATTAATGAAACGTCGATTGATTTATTAAGTTTTGATGATTGTTTAAATTTTTGCAATATATAATTGTAGGCATATGAAAAATAAAATTACCGTTTTTGTCATATTTGCCACTTTAATATAGTAGTACCTTCTTTGCTGTCATTATCGATTAACGGTATACTATGATGTATGTAATTATGAATTAATACCCTGTTACCGACAAGTTGGGTATTGTACCGTATACCGCAGACACCTCCCACCTAGAACTATCATGATATCATCACGGAAAATGTTTACCTTCGTGTTCCTCTCTCCCCGGGCCGTGTGTTGTACAATTAGAGTCAAGCGTGTTATCAAAGGGCTTCTCCGCTTTAACGGAATTAAAAATTACACTATCAAAAGTTTCTTCGATTAGACGGACTCATGGGAGAAAATTTATTCACCATACCATTTATACTATTTTTTTCAAGGACAACTCAAGGCGACTCAAGTCCTGCTAGCATAAAGCCCGCTCCGTTGGACGTCCGGCCCAAGCATATAGCCGCGGGTAGCAGTCATTGTAATAATACCAGGTCCCTCAACCCAAGACGATTCATCGGGTGGTATGAGCCTCATAGCACAGGGATATGCGTGTATGTTTGTCAGGCGAATAAATATTTGCCTTACAAAATGGCTCGTTTTCTTGAATGGCCGTTTATGAAGATCAGTTTCGCGTTACAGAAAGCTAATTTAGCACAAGATTGAACACGGAGTCAAAATGTCTCCCCTAAGATTTGGCCAATATTTTCTCCAATGGATTCTCATTTTGTATAAACACTCAGAGCAATATTGTTGTTACCGCGAGAGACGCCAGCATACAATGTGAACAAACTGTTATGTTTAAAATTGACACTGCTGCAACTGAGTGCTAGTTTGTAGTTACTACAAACGTGCTATATGCTTGTCAAATAGGGCGATCGTTACATTACAACTCCGATACAATTGGCATACTAATTTAGAAACGCTTTGCCAACCAAAACAGTTCTATCTGTTATATTAGTATGGATTATGCTATGCTTAACAGCAACACTATCATCATAAGTTATCCAAGTTATCCATTTATATCTCTTAGAATAGTATCTAAATTATTTCTAAGTAACATTCTATAATTCAAATTCAATTGTTGAAGCCAACTTATACGGTATATCACTAATATTAGACCTATTTATTTATGATAATATATGATAATTTATGATAATTTATGCACATATGTCTGTATGCAAATATGTAGACACTAACGTTACAATTTGTATATAATTTTGCTAATAATTGTTGTCACCTAATCCTACTAGAGCTGTGATTACACTAGTATCCCGGGCGGAATAGCTGTATTTCGTGAGCGGGTATGTTATTACCTACCCTGGGATACTTGTTCGTACTAGATACCCGGTGGTGTCAAAGAGTTGGATGAGAGATGAACGTATTCTTAAATTGTTATGTTTAATATACTTCTGACACATTGGTTATTATGCATAATTTCAAAATACCAATTCTTATCATGTTATAATTAGGAACCATGGCAAACACCAGAATGCAGGCAGTCATTATTTACACCAAATTAGTATGGCTCGCAATATGACCCCCCATATATTTACGAAACAGAAATAATCAAAGTGGTATGTCATCTTTCTCCTGGTGGTGGTGGTGGAGTTTACTGCTTTGACAGTCGCCTTCCAGCTTAGCTGATTTCGGCAGACTGGTCCCTCCTTGGGAAGCATGTGTCTCACAGCATGGAACTGGAGAGCGTTGACCCACAGCTATAGTAGTGCACAGTGTATATATCCTGTCTTGTGTCTCCCTCCAATCATTGTCAGATATACTCATGTTACGTGTATGTGTTTTCGTATCTAGAACTTAGTCTTTTGTTTTGTTTTCTTGTCTACTGACATTTTACCTGTGGTATTGATCGTAGTCACCGGCAGGAAGAAGGTTAAACCTAGGTTCTATTTTTGCATTAATATAGGATTTAATAGTTGGGGCCCTCCCTGTACGAAAATGTAACTTTAAGGTAGCCTTAACTCCAACGTTAGCAATGGTGCTGTCTGTGGCTACTTGTGGAGTAAAGGTTACCATAGAGTCTTGTCATTTTGTGCAGGAGTTCCCTGAAGTGATATCCTATGGCACTGTTTATTTGCAATATTTATAAAAAATAAAAATAAATATTTTAATTAATTTGATTAGCTTTTACTGTATTTTAGTTGTTTTATCATTCCCTATGATACCACATACCAGTTGAATTATCTGTATTTTCATTGTACCACCCATTTAGACCTATGACACTGTTTAGCTGCAGTATCATTGTTTTTAATTGTATTTTTGTTTTAATGTATTTTTTATTGACATTTATAATATTTTAATTGTTTTCCCATTACCTATAATAAGATACCAGTTGAATGTATTTGTATTTTCATTTACCACCCATTTAGACCTGACATATATAAATCTCGATTTGAAATTGCACCCATTTCAGTTGGCAGATGTGCTGGACGTTTTCATTACACGTAATACCTGGCTATTAGTTCACACTGGCCCATCTAACCACAGGTTACCTTAACCTCCAGTTCAATCACTGTCAACAGGCAGGGAATTACATCACCAGCTTCGTGCAGGAAGGAAAAAAACCGGATCCAATTCACAAAGTGGCCCGCACTGTCAATGATAGGCTCCACTCAACATGGTGCACGTGATTCCACGTGATAGATTGGCTTGTATTGAACAGCACAGGGGCTTCGGAGAACGTCACGTTACAGCACCGAGAGATATATATATGCTGGAGAGTGATGCTGAGTGATGCCGAGTGACATCGTGAATAGGCCTGAATGAGTGCGGTTTGATGACGAGGGCGGGCATATTATTGAGAACAGATCGTCAGATGTATGAGATGTGGTACGGTGGACATGTGCTATTGAATATCTGATTGAAACCAAGGTTGAAGTTATACATGTGCGTAGATATCTGTGTTTCTAGCAGTTCTGCATGATGCAATTGTCAAGCAAGAAGTCAAATACTTAATAGTTAATTCTCGCTATTTGTCAGCCTGGCTGAGAATTTGATCTATGACAAACACCCTAAATTTTATTTCCTCCTATGAAAAGTGCACGCAACTTATATTGATCCAATAGACATCATCAATAAAATTAGATATTACACAGAAAACTGATCAAATCATTATCTAACAACATTCATTTCACAAAGACCAATAGTGTTTCAAATTAGTTGGGGTTTTTTCCCTCTCGTGACAGAGATATGACGATATTTTCGTGATGCAGTTTTCACTGAAGCCATCTCTAATGCTAGCATGCATACACAGAATACTGATGGCCTAAAGAAAGTATGCGACTAATGAAGAGAAAACAAAACTAGGAATGGAGGGAAAAACACGACCCCGCTTTTTCTCCGGGGTTAACTAGCTGATTATCACTTTTCTTCATCATGTGCCCTCGCAAGCTTCACCTCCACTCTTGGCTTACTTGCACAGTGACATCAGATATCTTCGGGATGAGCTGTCATCTTTGATTGGGCAGAGAAGTTATTACTTTAGTGATGATTCAACAAATCGATGCATACCTAAGCGCAGCACGTGCAACGTGCACTTGGCATACCATAGGCCATCTTTGATGTGCAGCACCGGACTTAAGGACTTCATGGTTGCCTTGTTAATAAACCTCTCGCCATTTAGGTCAATAATTGTACTTAGCATTTGTGGAGCCAACTGGTTTTAGTTTACACGGATCAGAATAGGCAAGGACAAGTTAATTCGATCAAGAATGCGTTTGGAAGTTTTTCTGAAGTGAGTAATGGTGAGGTACTCGGATGATTCTTGTATGAACAGTTTCTGTCATTGCCTCTGTCGGTGCTATGGGAAATTTTTGTTAGTGCTCAAGGAAGCTTGCATGTTATTTGTGTAATGGGTTTGGTAATCAATGGATTATGCTAGAAGTTGCTCTCAAACACAACCATTTAGCACAGTTTCAATTTTATTTTCAGTGTTTATTTTTAAAATGTTATTCTCTCGTATCTTGCGTCATATATATTCATTATTTTCCATTAATTATTCTTATCTTTCACATCAAAATTTGAACCTAGTAGTATTCGTCTTTGGAAACAGTACAAGTGTCTTACTTTAATAAACTTCAGCTTTGTTAATATGCGGAGGAGTTTTACGTCTCAAACTGTGTCAGAGTTCTTTCAACTGTGATGGCAGCTGATGATAGCCTACTGTGCAGAGAAGGTGTCATCCTGTTGGACATTAACCTGGTGTTGAAAAGCTTCAAGGGGGTGGGTATAACGTTTGACTTCAGAGCCTAAGGTTCTGGGTACAAATCCTGTCCTGGGCATCAATGTTCATGACAGTTACCTTTCTGACGCAATATTGGTCTGTCTGTTGAGTGGCAATGCAGTTATCATCCTTGATCTGTCAGTACCAGCAAGTGCTCACAGGTTTACTGCAACATTCAGTGCTACGGATGTTGTGGGTTTCCTCCTGGCATAAACTGACAAGCCGTGATATAAGTGAAAGAATCTAGAAAGCGTCTCTAAATCCCAATTTAAAAAAAAAAAAAAAAATTAAAAAAATGTGCAGAGGTGTTCTGGGTACAAATCCTGTCCCAGGAGCCTGGCATCAATGTTCACAAAGGTTACCTTTCTGACACAATATTGGTCTGTCTGTTGAGTGACAATGCAGTTATCATCCTTGTTTGAAGATTAATTATATACTCATCCTTGATCTGTCAGTACCAGCAAGTGCTCACAGGTTTACTGCAACATTCAGTGCTACAGGTGTTGTGGGTTTCCTCCTGCCCTAAACTGACAAGCCGTGATATAAGTGAAAGAATCTTGAAAGTGGATCTAAATCCTTATTCAAAACAAAAAGCAATGGATGCTTATCAGAAAGTCACCTGGAAGTTTCCTCTCAAATGTCTGTTTCTGTTTCGTATTCTGAAGAGCAGATTGGCATGGTAGTTGGCACGTCAGACTATGAAACTGCCAGTTCTGAGTTTGAATCCTGTTAAAAGGCACAGTATTGTATATGTGGTTCCACAAGCTGGAACAGATGGTCTCCAATAGCTGTGTCCATGCTGCGTGTCCAGCCATGTCGTAATTTGTGGGTCTTGGTTCCTACAGTTTTTCCTCCCACCTCAAGCACACACTGCCATTACTGAAATACTCTGTATAATGGCATCAATCCCACAACTCACTTGCACACTAGCTGCTCATTTCTCTGGAATTCTTAGACTTTGGTCTATTGATCGACCCGAACACACCATTGTGCTACCTTTGCTGTCAGAGTATGAATGGATGGTGAGATCACGTTTCTGAGTCCATACCTTGTCTCGTTCTGTCGTGTCAAACATATATCTTCATGAACAGTGGAGTGCACTGAAACACATCCTTCTCCATGTCTGTTTTATGGGAACTTCTGACTATCAAGAAGACTATACTGTACAACAGTTGCAGTAATATCTCATCCTGATGACTTGACTTGTCTGTGTTCCGTTATGTTCTGTCCATGCCTAGCAATATGTTCCATCTGTATGCATGATGTTAAAGGTCCGTTTAAATCAAATTTACTCACTATGAATAGTAGTTTGAGAAATGTATCATACCACACATTTTGTAATGCTTGATGTTAATTTTTAATTTTTTTTAATTTACTCACTATGAATAATAGTTTGAGATATGTGTCATCCCACCCATTTTCATTTTCATTATTTATTTTTTTTCAAATACAACAATATTGAATATTAATATTAAGTGAAATATTTGTTTTTAATAGGAATGTTATGTTCAAATACATTCAAGTGGATATGTAGATTCAGATGTTAGAAACTATTTTGAACAAAACAGTTGTTTTCATAGCAGCAGGAATTAACTGTCTCCAAGATCCTTGAGAAAGCTGTAAACATTCGACTTATTGATCACCTCTCAAAGAATAACCTTCTGGACAAAT
>JAUTBT010019841.1:0-21346 GCA_032361225.1 Lepetodrilus schrolli
AGAATGGGAGAGGGGTGAGAGAGAGGTGATGGAGAGAGAGAGACAAAGAAAGAGAGGGGTGAGAGAGAGGGAGGTGAGAGAGAGAGAGAGAGAGAGAGAAAGAGAGAGATTATTAACCGAGTCTTTAGATATCGTCTATATCCTGCATTGTCCCAAGACATGCTCGCAGCGCTAGTGGATAAAGTATTAATCCATTTGGAGAGCGGATATGTCTTAATCAGGGTATCTTCATAGTGTCAAATCGCCATTGTATAAGAAATCGCTACAAGAGTGATTATGGTCTCGTAGTAGATATGAGAGGTTCGTGAAACGATACCCAGAGTGACATAGGAGGAATAGCAGGTGCATGTCCGATAAGGAACACGATGTTTTGATTCCACCTTGAATAACTAATTCTATACGACTATCACCAAATGCAATTATACTTTAATTTTTTTAAATTATGAGTACCTGTATTTATATTTTTGGGGGGCAAAATCATCGAGTGTATTAATTTACTAGTATTACATACCGCTGTAGGCTATCGAGCCTTCCTCGCGTGTTGAAGTGCCAACGAGGACTCTGGCACCAAAGCTCTCCTTTTGTAAGTCAGGATGTTCTTCAGCCAGGATCCGGATGTTCCTGGAGAGGAGACCGACCTTGGCTGACACCTTATACTGGTGGCTGGAACTCAGAGTCTCAGAAGAAACTGAAACAGATGGACATGGAGAGTGACTTATTCCTTTACGTCACAACGAGAATCCTGCACCCTTTCAGATGGACAAGGAGAGAGGGCCTAAGGCTTAGGTTGGTTGCGAAATTATATCTGGCGGTTACCAACCACTAACGGTACGTTGTATCTAACAACGATACTTTTGGATTGATTGTTTTGTAAAACAACCAATATATTAAAAATGTTTTTATTATCATTTATGATGTGTTATAAGTGTGATGTTTAATTTATTTTGTGTATCTATTTTATTGAGGTCTTTTAGTTAAAAATAGTTCCCTTGATATAATACATTTGTTGTTTCTTCTTCTTCCTCTTCTTATTATTATTGTGTGTTTTGCTTTGTGTATTATTTATCCGTTCTAATTTTGGTATCTTCCCGTATGGTGCAAAACCTTGTGAATTATTGTCAGGTCAGGTTTCCCATATCTAACCCTTCTTTTTGCTGTTTATGTATTACTGCTCCTTACCATCGTGGGTATAAGTAAGAGATGCGTTCAACGTCAACGTGGTTTTCCCAGCGTCTAGCGAAGCTATTTTGAAAGTCTCAGTCTCCCAGGCGTTGTAGTTCGTAGACGTGACGACGATCTCGTTGCCGACCTTCCAGTCCACCGGTTCAGCCAATGTTACAGAATTCTGACCCGCAGCAGCACTAGAAGCTAAAGACGTCCATGTAACTCCAGGATCCGTGCCGTGAATGTCCAGTCCTCCGTAAACCGCTGAAATACAATTGAAGTGCTTTTATAGTATGTTGTTCATGAGAACATCGTTTTTCTTCATGAATAAGTACCAGGGCCGGTATTCAGGAAACCCCGTAACTTAAGATAAGATATATTAAAAATGGACATAAGCAGAAAACCAGTTTCGAGAATACACACTCAGGTTCATCACTCCAGCAGTTGTTGCTACAATTGATCGTAAGTCATTGTTTTGGGACCCTAACGTACCATTTTTATCGCTACTGTAGTTTTAGATTTCATGAAATGGACTTACAGGGTCCCTAAAATGTTATATACAATCAATTGTAGCTACAACTGTTCTGTGCAATGCGGCCAGGTTTCTTCATTCTCGAAGGATATTGGAGTGGGTGTGTGTGTGTGTATGTGTGTGTGTGTGTGTGTGTGTGGTGGGAGGAGAGTTGTGTATGTGTGTATGCGTGTGTGTTGGTTGGTGGTTGGTGGGTTGATGGTTTGAATTATTATTGGGGCCTTGAACCGCGTTTCTGAGTTATTTCACTAATTTCACGGCTGAAATGTTTACTGTGGATATTACATGCTTGCACTAGACTGGACTTTCGCTGGGTAGTGGTGCAATCTCATTAGAATGTATTGCTTCAGTTATAATTGGAGCATGGATATGAAATGTTGGATCGTGGGTGAGTGATGATGACATAAAGGTGCTGTTTTTTAAATTATTTTTATTATTCTGTTACATGTTCCATTCATGCAGTCAAAATGCAAATCTGACGAAACCAAAAGTGTTTGTGTTATTACATACCTAGAACTCTAGTACCAACAGGCGGCCCAGCCTCTATAGGATAAGGTGTCGAGGAACGACTTCCCTGAAGAATGATATTGGCGACGCCTAGGAACGGCTCGTCTGGCCAACCAATCACCAGTCTGCCATAAATAATGATATGCTTCGCTTTCAGGTTGAAGGTCATGCCAGCTTTGTTGTCAAATTCCAAGCCGCCAATGAGTTCCAATGTGTTGAAGGTAGGCAAATCCACGTCCGCGACGATCCATGTTCCTGAAACATTTGATAATGAGTAGTTTAAAATGCAACGTGGAAGGTAAAGCAGATAATTGGTACCACAACATACCGAAAACTACTAGTATATACTCATACTACCAGGCAGACCCTGTACGAAACAGCGTAACCCTAGGGTGACTAACTCCATCCTTATCAATGGGGTAGTCTATGACTAAGGATGGAGATGTTACTTTAGAGTGTCCACTTTGTACAGGAGAGCCCTTGGGTTATTTCATGTACGTGCATGGACGTAAGTATCGGCTATTGTCAATATTACAGAGTAGAGGACAATAGTACACCATCTACCGTCTACTATAAATATATCACAGAAATATCAATAAACACAAAACTATCAAATTATATATCTAAATTCAAGCCTGCGTTTCACGAAATGGTCGTACTGTCACCTGTACCAATTCGAGGAGATTCCATAATCTATCTGCAGGAAGTGGTTCCTATAAAACAAAAATGGAAGCTAAGGTTGTTAAAGATCATGTGGAGAAATTATGGAGCTTTTGTCCTGGACGTGCACATCCATATGACATGTGGTCCTCAGCTGACTGACCGGGTGGTAGCGCAATGGTAGAACGTCAAATCCCTTCCCGGGAGCCTGACATCGATGTTCTTGAAAGTTATCTTTCCGACACGATCATGATATGTTGCGCCGTCCTTACCGTGGTGCCCAATGCAGTCATCATCCTTGGTCTGTCAGTACCAGCCGGTGCTCGCAGATTAACTGCAAGATACTGAAACATTCAGCGCTACGAGATATTGCGGGCTTCCTCCTGCCCTAAATTAACAAGCCGTTATATAAGTGAACGCATCTTGAAAGCGGCTCTAAACCACAATTTATAAAAGAAGAAGCAGAGAATGACCTATGCGTCCGGACTACTGGTGCAACCATTTCGTGAAGCGCAGGCCAGCTAAATCAGGATCTATACCATAAGGAATGCTGACGTCTTCCCCGTCTACGGGGGCTTGCTTGTTGTCTCTGAAATCCCACGTGGTTAGATCAGACCATAGCTTGAAAGTGTCTGGTCGTTCAGTGAGATCTCGGACATCAGGTGGAGGCACGCAGTCGACGAAATAACACTTGTACGACTTTACGACCAGGTTCCGATTAACGTAGCCCGTTGCTTGCTTGCCGGATACTGGAATAGCAATGGTATGAACTCTGAGGATAGTCCAGTGCATGTATGTAATAAAGGACAGTGTATAATATACGTACATGTATATGACAATTACGATAGATATGTGCTTGGCGCGATTTGACGTGACAAAGGCGCGGTCACATCCACAATAACGAAATTGTTGAAAAAATTATTATAAGGGCAAAATATAGTATCCGGTCACGCTGCAACGATTAAAATATCGTTAGTGTGACAGCTACCGCTAACAGAATTTTGTCTCGTAATCACGATCGTTATCATTATCTGGCTCGGTGTGCTCGCAGCTTATGTCGTATGGGTTACTTTTACCTATGGTCATTGAACTTCATTCTGAATCATCAACACATACCGACAATGGAACCCGCAACAGGAGCCCGGAATCTGTATTCTCGGGTTACAATTTCGACGCGATCACGTTAAAATGCGATCACGTTAAAATGCGATGTCTGCATTGCAGTTACAGTGCTCGGTTCGTCAGTACCAGCCGGGACTCACATCGCAGGTTTACTGCAACGCTCAATGCTACACGTGCTGCAGTATTCTTCTTGTCATAAGTCAGGATAGTGAAATAATCTTGAAAGCCATAGACAACAATACTTACCAACGTAGCAGACTTTCCCCCCAGTGGGGTCATAATGCCAGGCTCCGTTGTCAGCTGTTCCGGCATCCAGAGTGGTCGATTCCATGATGGGGTCGCTGGCTATGTGGAACCTATCTGGTTGCTGGGCCTCCAGGCATAAAGTCACGTGCTGACCGTCCTGCAGTTCACATAGGGCTATTAATTCTGTTTTCCCGTCCGTACAGACAGGGCTTTCGCAATATACTGGTAATCATTTAGCAACCACTAAAATTTCAGGTGATAAAAAGAAGACACATACAAAAACATTGAGGAACAATTCCTCCATACTCCCAGTAGGACACGTGCAACTCGGATGTCCAAGGTATCGTTTCTTGAAGCTCTCAAAGCCATTATCAGATCATTGCTCTCTCTCTCTCTCTTTCTCTCTATTTCTCACTATCTATCTCTCTCTTTCTCTCTCTCTCCCTCTTTCTCTCTTTCTCTCTCCCTCTCTCATCTCTCTTTCTCCCTTCCCCCCTCTCCTCTCTCTCGCCTCTCTCTCTTTCTCACTCTCTCTATATCTCTTTCTCACTCTCTATCTCTCTCTTTCTCACTCTCTCTCTATCTCTCTTTCTCTCTCTTTCTTTATCTCACTCTCTTTCTCTCTCTCTCTCTTTCTCACTCGCTCTATCTCTATTTCTCTCTCTCTTTCCCTCTATCTCTCTCCCTCTCTCTCCTCTCTCTCTCTCCTCACCCTCTATCTTTCAACCCTCCCCATCTCTCTCTCTCTTTCTCTCTCTCATTCGCTATGCATGCGAGATCACTACGAGAGCTTCACATAACGATACCCTGGAGGATATCTGCGAGAGCGCTATATGGTTTCTTAATGGATAAGAAGGTTTCATGAAATAATACACAGGAGATGCATGTGCAGTCTTTATAGAAGTCGATATTGTAAACTACTAAATAGCTTTACCTTGAAATGTTCCACAGCGCCAACGTAGCTGAAGTTTGTCAAGGCCACCGCATCCACGAACTCCATAGCGAACGTCTTCCCGTCGGGAAGGATTGCGCTCCAGCCTTTAGGATGGGTTTCTCGCTTCATTTCAAAAGGAATTATATCAGAACCGTGTTCGTTCGTCAGCTTCACACTCTTGGCCAGTAACGTTACAGGCTTGGGGTTGTTGAAAGCAAATCTGTGGAACTTGACCGTCGCGTCACAATTGCTGGCCGGGATTGAACCGTGGGCATAGACCGTCTCGTCCACACATGTGTCAGGAAGTATCCCAGTCTTTGCAGAGATAGAGTGGTTGATGTCTCCAGTCAACGTCCCATCTTTGTCGACAATCACGTATTCGTGCTTCCATGCGAACTGATATCTGTTATCGGAATTGTGGAAGTACTGCTGGTACATTTCGTATTGGAAGCCGCCGCAGGTGCTACTGCATACGCCGGTCATGGTGGACGATTTGAAGACGGACGCTCCATCTCTGTCATAGTTATAGTAATGGACGTTAATGACCAAGAAGCCGTTGCCCCAGGGGAGGGAGATGGCGTTTCTACTGCCCGGCGTGCTGGGGGTCAAGTTAGGATGATAGGACGCTATGAATCCACCGATTATAGCCGGGCCGTTGTCTCTGTCGTACAAGTTGACGCCTACAAGTTGCTTGTACTCTATGCCCACCTCAACGTTGTTCACGAGCTTGAAATCCTTCAGCTGCACGTTGCCCGAGTTGACGACCTCTACTCCCTTTCTGTTGTTCCACGATGTCAGAGTCTTGAACTGAGCAACTGAAAAGCATTGAAGAGATATATTATTGTCGTTATTTGTGTATATAATATGAAAATATATCTTCGATCGTCGTCGTCGTCGTCGTTCGTTTTCATTATCGTCGTCGTTGTCCTCGTCCGTCAAGCATCAATAGAAGTTGTGGTAACTAGTTATTATTTCCTATTAAATTACTATGTTATCTAAGGCCACGACATGTTTAATGATATATACAACAGTGTAGGATAATAGGCCTACCAAACAAAACTGACGTCGTGTACGACAAGTCAGTCACACATCTGCACTATACCAACTCGGTAGACTTCTACATACGTAGTCACTGAATGTGCAAATTTCTCATCATTCAACGAAGATCTAGCTTCATGAAAACCACCATCTGTAACATCACACACACGTCATGGCAGATCAACATAATGATTTCAGAAATCATATTTGTTTAGTTTATGTCATAGACGTGTTCCAAACATACCAGTCCAAATCAAACAAATACAACCTTCACCTTCAGAGGGGACGTAGTTTATGTCATAGACGTGTTCCAAACATACCAGTCCGAATCAAACAAATACAACCCTACCTTCAGAGGGGACGTAGTTTATGTCATAGACGTGTTCCAAACATACCAGTCCGAATCAAACAAATACAACCCTCATCTTCAGAGGGGACGTAGTTTATGTCATAGACGTATTCCAAACATACCAGTCCGAATCAAACAAATTCAACCCTCACCTTCCGAGGGGGCGTAGTTTTCGAATATCCAGAGACCAAACCATCCATTTGAGTGGGCAGTGTTCTCGCAGAATTCACCTAGAGGGAGCTTCCGTACATTAATTGTTTTTGTTTTGGACGGTCCATCTGGATGCACTTTCAGACGGTACCAAAACGCAAAATGACTCCCACCAGCGCCTACGTTGTGGCAGACCGTGTTGTTTGGATTGGTCACCCAGAACGCCGCGGGCGTGATGTCATCATTGAGCAGACTGGAACTGGCGATCACAAATACCGCCAGATTGTGCTGGAAGCTGTTCCCCGTCTCTATGCCGTCCTCCAAGAAGAACGCTCCGCCCATTACGTTGTAGATAACGTTGCGGTCGACGACCATGTTGTGGGTACCATGCACGTTGACGGCTCTGTTGAAGGTGTTGTGGATGGCGCATCGACGGACGTACGACTTGGAAATGATGCCGTTCATATGCAGATGGACGGGATACCTGCCCAAACGGAAGGCCTGCCCGGCGTGATAAACCTCCACGTTCTCCATGCGAAGGATGGCTAGGTCTTTGTTTTTCTCAGGAGGGGCGGCCATGATTTGCCCTCCCATCTGGTCGCTTCCCAGTTCGTCCCCAAACCGACCCTGGAAACAGGTCTGAACCGCAAACTCACCTGAAATTGTTTAAAAATAATAGTGTTTTAAAATGTTTTATTTTTAATTTTAATTTATTTTATTATTAATAACAAAAATTGTTTAAATATTTTTTTAATTTATTTATTTATTTTATTATTAATATATATATTTTTTATTTTTTATTATTTTTTATTATTATTATTTTAATTATTAATATATTTTTTACAAATAATTAATTGTATTTTATCTATTTATTATTTTGTATTAAAACAAACAGACATGAATAATCAAGAACCACATTAGTACATGGGTGTTCACATTAATATGCGATCATGCGAGTTTCAAATGTATATCACATTGATACAGATTCCTTTGAATGAATTTGTCATATAAGTGAAAGAATCTTGAAAGTGGATCTAAACCTCAATTCAAACAAATAAAATAAATGAGCGTAGCGATGTTCATGTGCGGTTTGTGTGAGTCAGAACAAACAGATATCTTACCCGTATTAAATCCATCTGGACAACGCTTTATTTCATCATGCCACTGCACGTTGTCTGAGCCACGCACTTTAACATTGTGAGACAGCAATCCCACCTCTGCTCTGGCTTCTAGCTTGTTACCGTTCTGGAAATCCAGAGTCTCTCCCATGTGGCCGTACTCCAATGGCTTGGTAAACGTGATGGTCTTCTTGTCGGTGATGGTGGCAATTGTTCGAACCTCGCTCTCATTCTGGGAGTGATGGCCTCCGGTCGTTGCTATGACAATGTTGTCTCCAGAGGCCCATTCCACGTCTTCTTGGAGGGTTATGGAGGTGTCACCAGCAGTGACTGTGGCAGCTAAACGTGACCAAGTCACGTCCTTGTATTTACCTGGGGAAAATAAAGAATCGTGCATTCAAGTGCGAAAATCTTTCCTAGGCCACGTCATCTACCTCCGCTATACCCGTAAACGGAGTTAAAAGTACCTCGGAGTTCGTCCCTTCTCTGGGGGAGATGAATTGCTAAATGCATATACTTTTATAAAATTATTTCACTTTTTATTTAGTTATATTCTACAGGTATATACATTTGAAATTAGCATTATATTTTTACACCAATGTATCGTTCACACAGAATATTTTCACTTGTAATGTTAATAATATTCAATCCTTGATGAAGTGCGAAATGCATATAGTTCTCATCTGACATCGGTGGATCTGCGCTGTCGACCGATGAGTGGATCCACCGATGGGCCTACCATCGGTCGATCGCGCAAAGTTATATGACTGGCGACTACTTCACCAGTTGGGCACGTGATAAAGAAGGCTAAAGCTGATACAGTCCCCAGTGACGACAACAGCACCCACATCCGGCCCAGGACACCTAATATGGATTCTCAAAAATAAACCAGGACACCCGAGGTGAAAGTGTCCTGCCAGGATCCTGTCTGATCCTGGAACAAGCCATCCAACTATTTTGCTTTGACCACTGTCTATCCCGGACATTGACATACCGGTACCGACGGACTCGTAGTCGTTTGTATCCTTTTCGAGATTAAAAAAAACAACACAGTGAAATGTTGCTATCCATTGAAAAAAATATATCGATAAACCGATGGTAGTGTGAACGGTCGATCCATAACGTGTCGATTGGTCGATATAGTATATAATCTGAAGACGCATGGCATACGGCCAATACAACATACAAGTTTCGATGGGTTTAGATTCGTTTAGCTATACATGTTATTATCTGCTATAGTTCATATAATTATCTCTTTCTTGTCGCAAGCTTACCATGGAGGTCTAAAGTTCCTTCCCTGATTGCAAGGCATTTCGCTCCATAGATCGGAAGTTCAACTGATCGGAGATGGCCGTGCAAGATGATTTCAGCAACATGTTGGAAAGGTTCCTCTTCTGTGCCGACCTAAAGTTTTAAGCAATAACAATTAATTAGATGTTAATATTAATATCGCAGACTACTGAAGGATTCTTTTATGTATTCACCATAATATTGCAACCGGGTATTTCCAGTTACCCGGACAAGAAGGAAGTACAAGTTATCGTAGCGGGTATTGTCTCCCCAAAACACCAATATTAATTATAGCATGCAAAGGTTTCTAAGATATTAGTAATAGATTTTATGGATGTGCAATTTGCGCTTCGAGCATATAAAGTTATGGACTATTATTATTATTATTAGTAGTATTATTGTTGTTGTTGTTATTATTGATATTATTGTTAATAATAACAATAACAAGACTACTACTACTTCGAATAATAATGATAACAATAATAATAACAATAATAATATTTTTTAAAATAATAATAAAAATAATAATAATAATAATAATTATAACAATAATAACAATAATAATAACAATACTACTATTACTACTAATACTAATGATAATAATACTAATAACAATACTAATAATAATAAAATAGTAGGAATAATAACAATACGACTACTACTACTACTAATAATGATAACAATAATAATAACAATGATAATAATAATTTATTAAACACATAAGGTATACCTGTAGCACTCCACCATCGACAATCAGAATGTTTTCTGCGTTAAGCTCGATGTCCTTTTCGTCGAAAATAAGTGTTCCTCCTGAAATAAAACAAATAATTAATATAGTTACTGTAGGTTTTGCTAAATTGCACACTCAACACTATACAAACGATGGAAATAATATTGCCATGATTGTCAGTGATAGTAGATCCAGTGGTACACGTGTGTACAGATCCTCAACGATGTGTGACTATAGTGCGTCTGTAAAACTGTTAGATTACAATAGTGCTCTGTACAGTTTCATGAGCATTAGATATGTCAGATACTTAGTGGGTTGTTCTAATTATTCAACATAATTATTGTATTCGAATAAAACATGGAAAACTGCAGAAAAACGCCTTTGACGTAAAAATTATGACGTTAAAGTCATTGTTTGCCTACGACGTCACAATCGTCGAAGATCACTTTTGACAAAATCAACACTGTTGATTACGGGAAAGTTATTCCACAGTATAAATCCACCACGTATGTTGAATACTAGTATAATATGTTCCGATAGTGTGAGTTCTATCTAAGCAATATTTCTCTAAAGGCTCGTACACACGGATCGATCGGTTGTACCACGTGTCTAATTCGATTGGTCGTACGAGTAGAATTTGTTCTGGTCTTGCGATCTCGGTTGTTACAATCCATCGATTGGAATTATGAATTGCATCGTATATGTACGCTCACACAGTGCGATTCGACGCATTGCTAAAATCGATAGACCCGTTTGAGTCAACCTTAAATGTGTTTTTTTTGTGTGTTTTTTTTAATTGGGATTTAGAGTTGCTTTCAAGATGTTTTCACTTATAGCACGACTTGTCAGTTTAGGGCAGGAGGGAACCCGCAACATCCGTAGCGCTGAATGTTGCAGTAAACCTGCAAGCACCATGCCAGCTGGTACTGACAAGACCAAGGATGATAACTGCATTGCTACTCTACAGACATCACATCCTATGAATATCGCGTCAGAAAAGTAACTTTCGCGAACATTGATGCCGGGCCCCCGGAGCGGGATTTGAACCTGGAAAATCTTAAATGTACGGAATAGAATAAATTTTGAGAAACATTTAAAGTAGATCAATACAAATCGTTAGCGTGATGTCCGTTCTACATGACAGCATCACTGCCTTACGTAGTGTACAACGTTTGAGGAGCATTAAGCAGCTGATGCCACATGATGACGTAATCTCTTGCGCACGATTTCATGCAAAAGCTCACATTCTATATGGGGATTTGTGAACAAAACTTTTTAGTTGAACATGAAATTGTAATCTCAGGATCATGCCCCGTTGTTACGAAGGCCTTTTTTCAGTACAATTTCATGCTCAAATCATTTATGACCTTGAGCATGAAATCATACTCGAAATAATCGTAATTTCGGGGCAAGTAAAGTTTCGGAGGTTGTGAGTTCTACCTCTGATAAGAGGCATCGACTCAAATTTACGGAATACAATACTGTTTAGGAGGATTGAGCAAATCCGTAGGTCGGTTCTATACCTCCGATGAGCAGCATTTTGAGAACGGGTGTGTTGGTGTCTAATAGCAGTATCTGTCCCTTGGGTACTACGACCATCTCCCCCTTGGCTGGTGGATCCTTTCCACCCCACGTGGACTTGGAGGACCACACGTCAATGTATTGGAAGTCTGCAGCGCCCTGGTAGAAAACACAGACAAAATCACATATTAGATCTACAATTAATTACACATCTAGGGGAGGTCTGGGCACAATACAATTCATTGGCGACCATGGTTTTATTTTGTCATATCCTAATTCCATTTCCAGGACAATTACCAGAATCATTAACAATATACGTTTCTAGTCGATACCCAACGCATGTAACACAATTCTATATAGTACACCGTGGGCCATTACGTCACTATCTGTTCAAAATAGTCATATAGCGCCCATACGTGGGTCAAATTAAATGTTTAGACATATCCGGTTTAACGATTCTGGTGATAACCTACGTGTGTGGCTGTTGTTTTATTTACGCACCTTACGTTATATCCCGATCTATAACGTGTGGACCATGCTGAACAACATGATTAATTTCTGAATCGAACAGAAATTTAAGCACACGATTAACGGCGTATTAAGATTTTATCTGGAGTTTATTCAACCCAAAGCCTAGTACTCATGTTTGGCTATCACCGGAACTTGGAAGATTCTGGGTAATTCTTTGAAATTCTAAAAATAAACGTGACCCACTTACAACACTTACAGAGGTGTCGGTCGGTATTCGTCTTCTTTATAATGGTAGGCGTACAGTGGACAAATCTGCTTTTCCACCCAAGGTCAAACGGAACTAATCAAAATCGGCATACACGGACACACCTCCCACAAAAGGGGAGGTTTAATGGCCCATTGTGTACTCAATAGCAGAGTGGTAGAGCACAGGTACTTGAAGCAGGCTATTATTTTGTTTGAATACATTCTATTTTAAAATAATACAAGTAATAAATATGAAACAAAAAATAATAAACATCGATGACATATTACATAGATCTCGTAGATGGGTCTCTATGTTAATTATTACTATTATTATTTGATTTTTCTCTCAAAATGTTATCACTACATCTAGATATAACCCGAAAATAAATAAAAAATAACATTATTTCTTCTTTTTCTATTGATATTTTTTTTATTAAAACGAAATAATGGCCTGGGTAAAGCGCCTGTGGGTAGAGTATACCATATTGTACACGACGAGTCAATATCGTGGAGGACATTTATCTCAATACAATTTATTATTTAAAGGAATACAATCACGGTTTGTATTTTACCTGAAAGAGTGAACGTTGTATTTTTCTACACACGCATATTGGGCAACAAGCTACATTTCCCGCATGTCCCACTGGTTTTCAATATTTTCATATTATATTTGATTTTTGTATACGGTATATATAGTGTCTGATTTGGCGTAAATATAAAATGAACATTCACTAGTATGTTGATCCTTGCAGGTGACGATCAACGCTCTCCAGCTCCATGCTGTGAGACACATGCGTCCCTAGGAGGGACCAGTCTGCCGAAATCAGCTCAGCTGGAATGCGACTGTCAAAGCAGTAAACCCCACCCACACCCACACCCACACCCACACAGGTGACGATAGTGTTTACGTTGCATATTTACCTCAGTCTTACTCTTGGCTATTCCGTTTCCGCCAATTTCCACTCTAACGTTAGTTTTACTGGATGTGGAACTCTCGGTGATACAGACGATGTTGGTGTCAGTCAACGTTGATGTTTCCACGGGGCAGTCAGTGCCCCCGATATCTACCTTAACATTACCGGCGTCCGTTCTGAAAGTAGAAGCATTGCACTAGTTGTATTTGTTACCAAAGTGTATGCATTTCATCATGAGTATATATGCCTAATGATGTTTGTAAACTGCATCACGGAAATGACACTGTCTCATAATACATGTACATAGATAGGTATGGTTCTGAGGGCTAAAGGAAAGCCGTTCCAGAGAAGGGGGCCGTAGAAGCGAAATATCACCCACTGTGGTTTTGGTGTCACATCTGACAAGTTGGCATTGATTACTGGAATGAAGGGATCGACTGGGAGTGTGCAATAACAAATAAAGGATATCATACGAGTGTTCATGTATTACTTAATTTATTAAACATGTCGGCAAAACTGATATTATGAGAGGCTTTGCCGTCGAGTTTTTAAAATTCAGTACTTATATAAACACGAAAATGTGAGATTATATTTATCGTGATTATCGGAATTATCGTGATGTAATTTTTCAGTGACAAATACATGTCTTGTGATCGACTGTGTTAAAGCACGCAAACAAAAAAAGTAGTTCGAAGTAAATGTGTAAATATTAATACAGATGTTTACTGGATGGGTTTATTTCGCTACAAGTCTCGATGTTATGTGATAAATTGCCTTACAGTATTTTATTGTATACCGCCCGGGTTATACATCAGCACATTTCTGACATAAAATACCACGAATCGTGTATGACATTCTACATTTACCTCGAGCTCGACCTCGCGATCTCATCATAATTTAATTTCATGACTTAATATTCAAATAGAAAAATACGAATGTACTCATAAATAATTAATGTAGAACGGGTGATTGAATGTAACAATTTCAGATTACAGTTTCGTGTAGTCCAGAGCACTATTATTGTGAATGATGCCCTATATGCAATTATTATTATTATTATTATTAGTAGTAGTAGTAGTAGTAGCCGTAGAAGCATCAGCATCAGTAGTAGTAGTAGTAGTAGCAGCAGCAGCAATATTAGTAGTAGTAGTAGTAGTAGTAGTAGTAGTAGTAGTAGTAGTATAATTATTATTACTGTTTTTATTATCGTTATTATTAGATATTGTTTGTTTTTTAATTATTAGTATTATTACAGCAGCAGCAGTAGTAGTAGTAGTAGTAGTAGTAGTAGTAGTAGTAGTAGTAGTAGTAGTAGTATTTGTAGTAGTAGTAGTGGGACAAATATAATAATAATAATTAATATTATTATTATTTATATTTATATAATCGTTATTATTAGAACTATTGTTGTTATTATTATTGTTATTATTACCCGAATCCTGAACCAGTGACGGTGACCTTGACCCCGCCCCCTGTTCCACTTCTTCGTGGGGACACCTCCGTGATTTCCGGGGTGAGACTTGCCTTGTACGTGTACGCCCCTGTCGCGCTGTCGGACAAGTCGTTCACAGTAGCCGTGACGTCACAGACCTTGTCGGCTGTTATATCTGTAGTGAAATATTATAATAATAATAGTTTGGTTGAAATATGAGTTGAAACACCAACACACACACAAAATACTATAATTAAAAGATTTGAAATCGTCTCACGAATATCTTTTTCATGATATTCATAATGTCGGCATTGAACTATTTCATATATTTTCTCAAGTTCGGACTTAGTGAAATTCCAAACTAATAGTACCAAACGGTCGATTGGTAATATTGTAAGATGAACAGCCTAAACTAATAGTAATATATATATATATATATATATGTTATTAAGATGGATAATTATAATACATAAACTGATATATAACTACTGTTTTAACTAGTTCATTTTGCAATGAAAATAAACGCAGAAGAGTAATTTAATTTGGACCAACATAAAAAAGGAAACCAGTTGCATATATTTCCAAAATTAATTTCCAAAATTAGAGCATTTCTAATTTTATATTTTGTTATAAGTCTAATTTCCTTAGTTGTGTTGGTCCAGACTAAACTACTCTTCTGTGTTTTCTTTATGATATTTTCTGCAAGTTCGTTCTAGTAATCGGGAGAGCGTGTGTCCAAGATCTGTCTAGAATCATGGGACATAAAAAAAACACACTGCCATGATCATGGTTTATCATTAGATTCAATAGTAAGATATATGCCACTATGGTATGGCCGGCGATGCATAAAAACCCTGTTTGGTTACTCAAAAACTATTTAACAAATCTGGTACAGTATGCATATTTCCTAAGACTGTACCACATTTGAGAGACCTGCGTTAAATAGTTTTTGAGTAACGTTATCAAACAGGGGTGCATAATGACATCACCTGTCAGACTATGGCATTGTTGATTTTGATTGGTTGGGTTATTGTACCTAAATCAGCAGGTGTGAGGCAGTAGAACTTCGAAGCCGATTGCAACTCGGTGTCATGTCGTTTACAAGCCTTATCGCAGATTGTAACGGTAGTCTTGTCTGTTATGAAACCCTTGCCATTGACTGCAATGATCTGACCGCCAGCAATGCCACCTGAAATAAGAACGAGAAGATGAATTGAAATTAAAATTAAATGAAGAGGGACATACATTTCGGTTCAATGTTAATTTATGACAATAAAGAATTATTTTATCTGGCTTGGACACCTAACATGAAATCTTCTTCTTTCTTTTTTTTGCTGTGTAAGTTTGTAAGTAATTAAAATAATAGATACGTTAGTGCAGAGTTATTGATTTACCTTCGTTAGGGGTAGTGCTGTCCACTGAAAGTTCATAGGTGAAGGTCAGAGATGCGGATGCGCCAACGCCCATGACGATGACGTATATGGGATGAGTTCCGGTTGGTTGGTTTCCTATGGTGGCTGTCACACTAGTTGTTGAAGCCGTGTTGACTTGGTAACTTTGCCCATTGATGACCATTTTGTTATCTGCTGCCGTGCCGCTGAATCCTGTTCCAGTAACGGTGACGTCGATTCCGCCAAGTCCAGATGATGGCGACACGGAATCAGCCGACGGTGTTTTTGCGGCGTCGTACGTGAAGGCGTTTGACTGAACGTCGTAGGCGATGTCGTTGGCCGTTACTGCAACATCTACGGCTCCCGCGACGTGAGGTGGAGTCAAGCAAGTAATCTTCCCGGGAGTGACGGTTACGATTTCGCAGGTCTTTCCTCCAACCGTCACTGTTGTTTTCTTGTCGACGAAGCCATTCCCAGAGACGACAACCGTGGTCATTCCGTGAACGCTGCCGGTGGCTGGGACAATACCCGTTATTTCCTTGGCACTGGTGATAGTAGATGATGTTGCTGCCTTGCCTTTTCCTGTAACAACGACGTCAAACGAGTGGGTCCCGACCGCCACGCTGCCAAGAACGCACTGAAATGTGGTACTGGTGACGACACCTGTTATAACGCAGGGCGTCGTGTCTACCTTGACTTCTAGCCCGGCTGCGGAGTCTCCAAACATTTCTCCAGTGACTGTGATAGTGGTTGAGTCCCCGCTGACAGTTGGAGGGACGACAGACGTTACCTTTGGCGTGAGGCTGTCATCATACTTGTATTTGTTGCTCACATCAGTTTGCCAATTGACGGTAACGGTCTGCTCGCCTATCGTCATCGTGACAGCTATTACTTTATTTCCGGTAGTTGTTCCGGTTGTTGTGCATATGATCTGAGTGTAGCTGGAACTCACGAGGTCGCAACTGTAGCCTTGCATGTCCACGGAAACGTCATCGGTTTTTGCCGGGAACCCTGCGCCTGTGATGGTCAACTCCGTTCCACCAGCTTTGGAACCAGCTTGAGGGCTGAATCCTGTTACCACTGGCTCCAAACCAAACATTAGGCTTCGCCCGCCCCTGGCATATCCAAGATTACCAACTCGGAAGCTAACAGAGTTGAGGGTGCCCACTTGAGGTTCCCCGTCCGTGGATATCTTGAAGGATACTGATGAGGGTGTGGAGGATTCAACCTTCCCATTGGCGTCGCCTATCTTGATCTCGTTCTGGCACTTCACGCCGCTGAGTCCTGTTCCTGTGAAGGTCAGGAGATCCGCTGCTGAGCCCTGATGGCTGCTGATGCTGGTGATAGAAGGGGAGCTGCAGGTCCAGAACTTGAAGTGGAACTTGGAGGCGTCGGCAGGGTCTGGTGTGGGCTCACTGTCAGTACAGTCAGATATAGGGGCTATGGTACCAGGGCATGAACTGCTGTCTGATGGCGCGGTCACAGAAGCAGCTGCAACAAATGCACATGCACTTATTATCACCATCATAATTTTAATAGTCATAATTATAATTTCATCTATATTGAGGCATACTCACATTAGTATTTACGCTATTATCGCTAACCACGTTTGATCCAGCTTTTGATCCTTAATTAAAGATGTAATCCAGTCGCTACAGGTTTTAAACCAAACTTGAGACTTCACTGCAGCTTGTGCCGGGCCAATTTGATTTGCTGTTTCTTATTCTTCTATAGATTATAATGAGTCACATTTTAGCAATGAATGTAATAACAGTTTGTACTTACGTATTTCGTACGTGGCTTCATATCCGGCAATCTTGACACTGAGGGGTGACGTGTAAGACGTCCTGTCTGTCACTCTGATGGAACCACGGACCAGGATCGTCTTGGCCTGGTTCACATAGTCACTGGTATAGTAGTAGACCCCGGGTTTGGAGAAGTAGTGCGTGAACGCCCCTGTGTGAGGTACATAGCAGTAATTAATTTGTTGCCAACTACATGCGTATCATTAACTTCCGTGCAATACTATGCATAGTTATGTTATATTATTTGTTCACTCTCTGGATCAAATTGAATTATTCTATTTTATTTATTTATTATTTTTAATTGGGGTTCTATCTCTCTTTTGAATTGATGTTTAGAGCCGCTTTCAAAACTATTCACTTGTATCTCGGTAGTTGAGCATACTTTAGAAGTTAGAGTTATTTTTTCACTCTCTGGATCAAATTGAATTATTCTATTTAATTTTTTAAAAAAATTTTTTTTTTAATTGGGGTTCTATCTCTCTTTTGAATTGATGTTTAGAGCCGCTTTCAAAACTATTCACTTGTATCATGGCAGTTGAGCATACTTTAGAAGTTAGAGATACAGCGTTCTGCACAGAACAGAACACTACTAATAAATCAACGAACATGTGGTCTCTAAGAATAATATTAATGTATTAATGTATTAATTTGTGTATCTCCACGTATTAAATGAAAGAACAAAATTAAATAAAACATGAGCACATTGCAATCCAGTGGGGCATGCGGAAAATGTTGCTTGTTGGCAAATCTACTTGTGTAGACAAATGAAATGTACATACTTTCTGGCAAAATAAGTTTGACCATGAACTATGTCAACAAACCCCCTTTTAAATGGAGAACATGAAATAAATTATATGCATGTAAATTAAATACTAATGAGCGTATTTTATGAGTAAATAAATAAAAAACATGTGTGGATAGTATCATTTAAGAGATAAATATGTTGTTTTGAAATTTGCGGGTGTTGCAGATTTTCCATTTGAACCCTCCCCGGAACATTTTATTTCTCGACCAATCAAATTGCTAGAAATATCCTAAATGTGTTACAATCTTTCATATCATGACATGTATAAATAAGAAAGGATTGTTTGATAAATGGTAACGTCAAATCTCCTACCGTTTGCTGTTTTGGTGTCTCCGGATTTGAATCCGTTGCTCTTTGGAACAGTTGCATCTGGCTTATTGACCTGTATGATGCGGAATCCAATGTTCCTAATAAACTGGGGCATTGACCACATGAATTTGACGCTGTCGCCCGTCTTGATTGTCGCAGCTTTTGGCAACCAGCCATAACGCTCGCCATACTCTGAAATGAAAATACGTGCCGGTATTGCAGTATTATGCCTTGTTCTAATGAACTTCTGGGTTTTCCTGTACGAAACGGCGTAACTCTAAGGTTAACCTTAATTCCAACATTCACCATAGACTGCGCCATTGCTAAGGTTGGTGTTAAAATTGCCTTATATTATTACATCGTTTCGTATAGGGCTCCCTTCACTATGTATGTCCATATCTTAAGTTAACTATCATCAATATTGAACTCCATAGTGTAGATGGTATTTGTTATGTACCGGACTTAACATGTTACGAGAGGCTAGGGTCGCATCTGAAGTCCGGGTAACAATAAACATGTATTAAAGCATGGCATTATCTATCTGACGTTAATATCATATAAGTTAAAAATGTACATAATTTGGTTGTTTGGGGAAATGATATCGTTGCAATAATTAGCATTAATCTGTCACGTCAAATATTATCCCGGCCCCCCCCCCCCCCAACCCAAAAGAAAAAGCATGCAAAAGGAAATTCACAAGAACCTATACATGTACATTGTAAGTACCGGTATTTGACACGACATGCGCATAACATACTTGGGTGTGTTCCGGTGTTCTTGACTTCAATCACTTTCCCAGTATCCACGATAATGCATTCCATACGTGTCGGTGTGGCTGAGACCACTTCACAAGCATGGTCTCCGACCTTAACAGTGGCTGCATCTGTGTCATCAGTGAATCCTTCCCCGATAAGAGTGACTCTGGTTCCTCCATATAGTGAGCCTTTGGTTGGGTACATGTTGGTAACTTTCAATGAGTAGGTGACTGGGCTGATGGCACTGTGGAATAAAACATCAAGCATGTATATCGTTGTGACTACCTCCAGATTCCTCTAGCCTTCCCTTCCTTCCCTTTTTATTTTTAAACATTGATACCGGGCCCCCGGGGCGGGATTAGAACCTGGAAGCTTTGGCTCAGAAGTCCAACGTTCTACCTCTGCGCTACAAATCTAAAAAGTAGATCATGGTTATATGGAATGATAGAGGAATCTCGAGCTAGGTGGTGATGACACATGATTCTCCTCAGACCGCTCAGATTGGAAGCTAAGCATGATCTATAGGATTCATCCCTACACCACACTGAGACTAGGTCTGATAAACTTGTGGTTTCACCTTAGGCAAGTGGCTTAAGTGGCTTCCCTTTTGCCTAGCTGTGAATAGGTTACCTATCTGATGAGATGGAAATTAAATGTGAATACTAAACTTCAAGCGCCTGAAATGGTAGCTTGGAATGTATTCTCGTTAATGAGTTTTGGATGGAAAGTTAAGGCACACTAATATATCGAGAAGCTCTGTCCGTCATATCTGCGGCATGATTGATGGTACAGTATCTCGGACTAATCCATTGACCGGGGCAATAATGTAGCGCAATGAGCACGATTTCGAGCCGATTTGACGCATTATTATTATTATTATTACCTGTTGTCGACATATCCAACATCCTGAACTCTGAGCATGACTGGGCAGGAACCAGGAGGGTTGCTTGGCACTGTAGCGACTATCTGAGTGTCGCTGTATGAAGAAATAACAGCTTCTTTTCCACACAGCGTCAAGGGTTTATCGACATTCGTAGAGGCACCGAACTTCGTACCAGTCAAAGTGATGGTACCTCCACCTATTAATCATATTAATAATTATAAAGTATTCATCATTAGTTGTTATTTGTATTCCTTGCAGCCTTTTCATCAGCCTAACTATCATATGTACATGTTTCTGGTTTAAAAAATTATATCTGGAAAAGCAGCCGGTGTTCGAAATGGTTTAGAATTATATTTACACATATCAAGAAAAATTTACTAGCAATTGTTAATTTACTGTCATGGAATTAATAAAGTATTGAAGAATAATTATACAATAATAATTATTATTATACAATCATAAAAATAATTATACAATAATAATAATAATTATACAATAATAATAATCATTATACAAGACAAGAAACTGCATAACCGTATCACACCATCAGTATTGTGTTGCATAGTTATTAAGAACTATTATGTGTAGACCATGATATAGTTAATTAGTTATTAAGAATTACAATTCGCGTTGCTTTGCTATACCTACCTATGACATTACTTGAAGTGACGTCGGTTTGTGTAATTTGCGGCGTTGCAGAAACAGAATACGTGAACGTTTGAGCTGAGGTCAAGGTAGTTCCCTGGGTCACCGTGACATCGACTTCCGTTACGCTTGAGGTTTTCTGTCAAATAAACACAGCTATATTTGAGCAGTATTTCAATATATGGAATGCAATGTTGTAAAATACGAAAGTTTACTGGTGCACTGTTTCAGTATGTTGCAGTAAACCTGCACGCATCGGCTGGTACTGACAAGACCAATGATGATAACTGCATTGCCACTCTACAGACATTGCATCCTATCAATATCGC
>JAUTBT010019852.1:0-21342 GCA_032361225.1 Lepetodrilus schrolli
GTATGTATGTATGTATGTATGTATGTATGTATGTATGTATGTATGTATGTATGTATGTATGTATGTATGTATGAATTCACATTGCTAACTGGTGGTGGTCTTTCAGCCTGGCGGATTTGCCACAGGTGCCAGTGCAACGGCAGAACCAAAGGTAAAGGTCAAAGTCATCCATGTTGTGTTGTGCACCTGTGTCATAGATTTGATGTTAGAACATCGAGTCATTTCAGTTTAGTCAAGCTTCAAATACTTTTTAAAGAACAAGACAATCACACATAATTTTTGGACTTGTGAAGTATGATATTTAAGTTTCCCTTTATTCATTGGATCCCGAAGAAATGTTAAACTCCATAATCACTCACTCATTCATTGGACATTGAACTCCTAATCATGATGCGAATATCTAGAATCGGTTTTTACTGTCATCCACAAACAACAACCACTCCCACTCAGTCTGTTGTATTTTTTAATTGGGGTTTAGAGCCGCTGTCAAGATTCTTTCACTTATATCACGGCTGGTCAGTTTATGACAGTAGGAAACCCGCAGCATCTGTAGTGTTGAATGTTGGAGTAAACCTGCGAGCATCGGCTGGTAATGACTAGGCCAAGGATGATAACTGCATTGCCACTGTAGACTGTACATCCTATCAGTATTGTGTCAGAAAGGTAGCTTTTGCAAACATTGATGCTGGACCTCCTGGGGCGGGATTTGAACCTAGAACCTTTGGCTCCGAAGTCCAACGTACTACCACTGCGCTACCCCCCCACCCCCCCCTCTCAGTATAACAACTAGGGAAATGGAAGTGCTTACGCATATTTTTGCATATATTGGCCTCATTGCACAATGATTGTTAACCATGTTAACAGGGCAAATTATGGGCAAATTCTAAAATTGACTTATTTGCAGGAGTGAAAAATGAAAAATATTCAGTCAAGTAATGAAAAAATAGTATAATGTGCTCACCGGTGGCTAAAAACATACCCAGTTGTGGTCAATGCAGGCATGTGGATAGTTGTGCACCATGCACCCTATTGATGCCTCTTTTTTTTTAAATGGCTCATTTACGTTCAGACAATAGCCATTATAGACCCATTGGATTTCCATCAACATAATAAACAAGTAGTACTTGAAGCTTGACCATTTCATTATTATTGTTATGCTCATGCAAGTAGATCTAGCATTGTTCATGTGTTTATATTTCAGTTTGTTAGTGATCCCAGTTTATTCTGCAATTTGCATGACAGTCCAGAATCCAGCATGATGACCCATTGCACGGCATATCCTCTGTTGGACATTCCGGGAGCTACCATCAACTCAATCACATTCACATTATTACAATGACAAACATTGCATTATTACAATGACAAACAACACATTCTTACAATGACAAACATTGCATTATTGCAATGACAAACATCACATTCTTACAATGACTAACATTGCATTATTACAATGACAAACAGCAAATTTATTACAAAGACAAACATTAATGTAATTATTAGTTTCTAACAATAATATATCAAATTTTCTGTAGATAAATTTAAATTTGGGTTGGTTACTAATTTACAATTTATTTTCTAGGTATTTTAAACATTAACTTCTCTATTATCTTCCTACTTATGCACGTTTTGTGATTGAATATTGGTTGTTCTGGGTCTTGATGAGAGAGTACTCTCTTTGATGATGGGGGATATTGTTTGTATGTATTTAAATAATTTGTTGAAGGTAAGTGGCATCAGTTGGTACCCAGAGGTCTGACAGCTAACATGAAATGTCATCCAAACCTAATGTCAGATATGTTGCCACTTCATTGACACTAATAATGTAAAGATAATAGACCAATTACACACAGATGATACGGTAGCTTGTATCATGTATGTAGTATAATTACACACAGATGATACGGTAGCTTGTATCATGTATGTAGTATAATTCCACACAGATGATAAGGCAGCTTCTATCATGTATGTAGTATATAAGCGTGTTGCATGTGTGTCCGGATTTGATATAAGATGCTCCTACTGGTCTTGGCCAGAAGGGTTACCTCTTTGGCTCAGTCGGTAGAGCATTGGACTCACAATATAACAACTTGGGTTAAAATCCCAGGATTGGCACAGTCCTCATTTGCAATGGTGCCCAACATGGGGGGAAAAGTACATTGCTACACATATATCTTGGAAGTTGTGCCCATTACGAGAACAGAAGTCTTAACAGCATTTTGAGTGGTTGAGGTATGTTGGAAGGGGCTATTAATGATCCTATGTTGTAGACTGCCCAGGGGCAATATTCAACTTAGACTTTATACCTGAAATTGATGTATTTTTTCCCCCGCTGCCTCATGTTAGGTTCTGAATTAACGTGATTGGTTCATAAATCATAGGGACATGTGACTTATCATTTGACCTTCAAAACCTCTCCATCAGTTAGATTGAGCTAAGCGTACATCATAGCAAGCATTAAATGAAAGGATTGAAGTCCCTCTCCATATCCACTACTTGTCCAATACATATTTAATTTTCTTTAATTGGGGTTTAGAGCCCCTTTCATGATTCGGTCCAATATATTATAAGCCAAACAAGGAGTGCACTAGTTGTCTGTATCACATCTCTTCAAAATGTGTGTCACTTGGTAAATTCTGTCACTGCTTTCAAATGGTTCATGAATCGACCAATACGATGTGCAACATGACGGCTGAAGTGTTAATATTCATCGTGGCATACGCACAGGGCATTTATCTCCTCCTGTAGGACCTGTCTGGTAGTCGTAATTGTTCGCTGTTATGACTGAAATTACTGACTAATAACAGGCCAATCAAGCAGGGATAATTAGTGGCAACAAAATATCATATTAATGGTGTACATTGTGCATGTGTATTACCCTGCATGCTGGTGTCACTTAATTACGTCGGCTTAATAATGAATACGTGGGATCGTTAGTGTTGTGCGTCATAATTCATATAAAAATGCTGCTACTAACTAATTAATAATGCAATCATCTTGCAACTGAAACTGCAGCAGTAATTTTGTAACTAAGTTTGCAATAGTAAATTTTTTTCTTCTTCTTTGAAAATGATCACATCGGAACTGCACAACACATAGTTTATATAGGTTAACTGAATTTTAATATTCATTTTAACTTCAATGAAGTTATTGAACACTTGTGTGTCTAGCATTAGTATTAGTCAATCCACAATAGTTTGATTGAAGCAGTTGTGTTTGTAAATGTTGAAAAACTTTTGTTTATATTTTTTAATTACTTTTCAATATTAGAAGTAGATTATTCACATTACTATGTCCTTATATTGTAAACCAAACCCCTGTGATTGTGATGCAGTTGTGTATGCATTGCCTATATATATATATATAATCCAAGCTAATCTCAAATATATCCAATTCATTGTCTGAAAATATTAACTTGCCGATAAAAAAAATAAATCTTTGTTCAATTTTCAAAACTTAAGTAAATATATCTCACATTTTCAACTCATATTTTAAAGTGTCAAAGATAATATGAGTCCTGAAACGGGTACTAGCTATTACATTGAGAAGTGCTGTACCATTAATGATATGCCTTTGCCGATATTTTGCATGGTTGCTACATTGGTTGCTCTTTCCTCAGACAATGAAATGGAGTGAAGCAAAATCACAGCCTGGGGTTCAAGTAAGTCAATTTCCCTATTGTCAGTTCACCAGTGTTATCAAGGGTTGATGTTAACATGTCTAACACTAATTGTCAGTTCCTTACACCCATAACATGCCTAAGACACTAAACGTTTGTTCCACGGTGTTCCACGGTGTAGCCTTCTAAAGGTGAATTTCTTTTACACCTCTGAGAATGTAAATGGCAGTTGGCCCATCATACTGAAAAGGCTCCTGATGACTGACAATTTAAAAGGTTGAATTTGTTCCTCTAACATCGGTAAGACATCTGACTGGCTTCTGATGACAGGTTCTATTTCTTTTATAATCTTAAGATATTGTAAGTTCCCTATTGGAGTGAAATTCTTCCAGGGGTAGATCTGTATGCATCTCAGACACTAATTATCAGTTTCCCAGTAACTGAAAGTCAAAATTAAATGTGAATTAGTTTTATATCTCTAAGACGCAAATTGCTTACATTTGTTGTTGGAATAAGAGCCAGGTTGGCACACTCCTTCCTAGCAGGTTGTCATCTTTATTACCTGGTTGTTACTGATTGACAATATTGCTCAGTATTTTTCATATTGCCATGGCTAAAAATATAATTCCATTTTACCGATGCAATGCTTGTCAGATTATATTTCAGTTTTAATCATTTAGGTAGTATATATCCTAAATGAAAAATGTTTCCTGTGCATTATTTTAAATTGTATATAATCATATCCACATAAATTCTAATGATCTTACAGCATATTTTTGCTGTATCAGCATTTTCGTCAATGCTATAGACAGATTTCAACAACAGCACGCATATTCTGTGCTCTGGCTCCGAGATTTGTGAACTCAAGATTTGTGAACAAAATTGAGCAAAAATGTTTCGTAATCTCTTGGCTTGGTTGCTTTCTTCTATGCTCATTCCTTAGTCATGTGCTGCATGTGGATTACCACGATGTGTGAAACAAAGCAAATTTTCAAAAACGCACTTTGTCTAAATGTTCTCTGTGATGACGTGCATGTCTGAAAATGAACATCTCTGCCATTAGCATGAAAGACCTGGATCACTTGGAAGTTTTGAAGTCTTTTTGGAAATTGCCAAAAATGTTGAGGCACCACATACTTGAAAGACCAGGCCCAAGATTACAAAACTCTTTTGACTACTCAAAGTTTTGTTCACAAATATCTAGAATCCGGTTTTTACTGTCAACAAACATCCACAAACAACAACCACTCCCACTCAGTATGTTTTATGTTATATTTTTTAATTGGGGTTTAGAACCGCTTTCAAGATTCTTTCACTTATGAAACATGAAAGACTTTATATATGTATCAAAAACAAGTCAGAGTAGTTGTTATGTAATAATTGTTAAAATTGGATTCTATTTTACCGATATGAATATTGCAAAAACCACGTATAAAATGTAATTCAAACTATAACTAGCTGCAGAAGACTGGTCTGAACAAGAACTTGATTTTTTTTAAAGTAATATGTAAAAATAATATATTGCATTTTAAAAAATCAGTAATGTTATATCGTGTATATATGCTGAGTTATATGTGCAAATGTGTGTTTGTAATGTTTTGTTTATTTGTCAATTCATGTCTGTTTTCTTTCAGTTTTATTTTTACTACAGGTTTTCCTGGATGAGACAATAAGATGGGTGAGCTTGACACATGCATTCTCTCGTCAAGATGTCATTGCACTCATACCTTCTCACATTGTTTATTCCAGATTATATGGGCCTGCAATCTATGTCGAAAAAAGCAGGAATTGCTTGCAAAGACTGGTGCTTGGTATCATGGAGGCATGGCCAGACCTGTGGCTTTAGAGTTTGACATGGGTTCACTGCCTTTAATGCTCCCGGATAGGATGCCTGGAGCGAAAACTGACACTAGCCCTCCGAACGAAAAGAAACAAAAACTGCTTCAACAGGACGGTAGTCAAGGTTCAGAGAAGGAAAATATAGAAAAGTCAAATTTCACTAGGACTGGTAGTTTACAGGGAAAGGAACTCAAGAGACAATATTCAATGTCGGATGCACTGACGGAAAAGAAATCCGCAGACTTGACAATGGCTCCTGGTGGACCCGGTTCTTCTGGTGATAATAGAATAATATCAGAACAGGAAAAGTTACGAGAACATGGTCAGATAGAACGGGGTAGGGGGAAAGACCGCAGTCCAGCCAGACATAGATACCATAGTGAGAGCAGGATTTCTGAACCCGATCGTAAATTCAATAGGGAAGGCTATGCAGACAACCACCACTCGGATCGTGATCGCCATGGTGAGGTCAGAGGTCAGAGGTCGAGAGATGTTTCCTCCGATAGGGCATTAGCAGGGCAACACGGGAAGGAGCATCGAGAACCAACGGAAAGGAAAGGAGAAAGACATAGGTATAATTATATACAATGTCCCCTTTTGAGCTGCCAAATTGTAATTTGTAATGTAACAAGACTATGTCAGATCTGGGATTCGAACACGAGTTGCCTGGATGCTAGTCAAACACTTTTCGGACTTGGCTAAAGGGGTAACCCTTCTGACCAAGACCAGTAGGAGAGATAGTGTTGCTCACATCTAAACATTTTGAATACTAAGCCCCGAGATTATGAAACCTTGAGTTGAGTATGAGTTTGTACTAAAAAAAAGTTTCATAGTCTCGGGGCCAGGACTGACATGGTTCTGGTGCATAAATATTCTGACCATATTTGGCCACCATTCCACAGAATGAATGTAGCGCTACAAGAGTCGTAACTCCTTAGCAACTCTATATTAACGTATTGTAGCTATGACTCACGCCCCAGAACAGTTATCAGAGCAATCACTTTGTCCAGTTAACAATTTGGGTTTTATTTGATAGGTCTTTTTGACTAGGTCATCAAGAGAAAGTTCACTTCAGTTCTGGTTCTGGCTCCGAGATTTCAAAACCTTTTGAGAACAATTTCCTACTCGAGCTCAAATTTTATATGGGGATTTGTGAACAACACTGAGTTGAGCATGAAATCATACTAAAAAAATGTTTGTAATCTCAGGGCCTGATATCTGAGACGAATTTTCATTTTGCACTTTGCAGAGAAGGGCGAGATCTTGTAACTCAAGCATCCTTTGAGAAGAGACACGACCGTCAGGACGATCGTGAGGTAGACAGACGGAGAGAGCTCGGGAAGGACCGACGGAAAGACGGACAATCGGACCGCTACCGACAATCACCAGCAAACGGACGGCATGAATATTCCGAGGATTACCGGAGTGATTCCCGGGAAGTTTGTGATGGGCGGGGGGAACCGCGTGTGAGTGAGAGTGACGATGGACGCGTTGAACGTCGCGGAAGCAGCCGACATCACCGGGATCGGAGTTTAAAGGACCAACGAAGGTCGCCCAGCCATGAACGGGGCAGTGACCGTTATAATAAGGAATTAGAAATTGAAAACTACAAAGATTCTCAAGTGCCAAGGCATAGAATATTAATAGATCATGCAAGTGATACCCAAATACCTGCCTCTGAAGAAACCGATCGGTTTTACGATAAAAATCAACACTTAGATCCCAGTTCCGCCGCATCGCGGACCACACGGAATAACCGGAAAAAGCTGGAAAGCATGCTGAGGAACGATTCCCTTAGTTCCGATCCATCGGATTGTGTGAGACCACCGCCACCCAAACCACACAAGCACAAGCGGGGCAAGAAGCAGCGGCAACACTCCTTGAGCAGCTCTGACGATGAGATACGCTCCACTCCGGAGTGCTCCAGCTGTGAGGAACAAGAGCTGGAGAGCGAGAGTGTCAGCGAGAAAGGTGAGCTGAACTTTGACCCAGAGAGATTTACATTTTATTTTAAAGAGATGCTTACATGTTATTTAATTTTTATGCTTGATAAAAATATTGTTTTTTATTGATGTAATTTGTAATATCTGGATCGACCAATATTTCATAATATATTCGTAATCTAATTTTGTTCTCATTACATATTTCCTGTTTTATTATTGGTGCCATATTATATGTTTTACATGACTTGGGTACTATTCCACAGAATGATCATAGTGCTATGAGAGTCATAGCTTCCTATTGATGTATAGGACAGAGTAAGGATTCTCATAGAACCAGATCATTAAGTGGAACCCAATTATGATGACTGGTACTAACATTATATGAAAACTTTTAATAGATGTAATTATGTTATTTCACTATTTGATACCAATGATACTCAGTGTATTAAAATTCATTGATTATTCTATTCACTGCAGACTGAGGTTAATTAAATTTGTGCACTGAACATGCTGACAGACACTTCTACACCATATTGCAGCACCTACTGCAGAAAGAATTCCTTCAGCTCTTAGCGCTTCAAGCATTCATTAGCATGGAACCATGCACTTCATAAATGGACTTTATTTATTTATTTATTTATCTATCTATCTATCTATATATCTATCATCTATCTATATATCTATCTATCTATCTATCTATCTATCTATCTATCTATCTATTTATTGATTGAAATATCCAAATTAATACCCAAAGAGACTGCAATAAGTCTTTCACTATGGTCTAATCCTGCTTTATTTGAGTCAATAAAATTTGTTGAAATCAACAACAGAAATCCAAATTAATGATTTGTTATGTTTTTTAATGCAATATTAATGAATCTCGGTCTGCAGTGATAGTAAATCATATAATGATAATTATTTCAATTTGAGTCCAGAACCATATAGCTTCAATCTAACCAAAAAAAATTTTTTTCTTTATGCCACCTTATTATAACATATCATTTTACAAGGTTGAATGTCCATATGTGTTTGTATGTAACAGTTCCCACACAGTTTATGACATTGCATCATATTGTGTGCTGCACTGAATGCCACACGTTTCAATCAGATATATGATATCCTAATCGTGACTTTGCTCGAAGCTAATAAAATGCACTCAGTATACTGACAGATTTTTACGTGGAGGAAAGTATCCCATGTAAAATCTAGTCGTAAATAATACCAGATTTCTGAAATGTAAAAATGCATGGAAATGGTAAGGTAAGATTAATAATTGAAACACAATTGAATATTTGTGATTTGTGAAACTGGGAATCACTACATTGATTATCTTCATGCTTTAATTTATTCCATCAAAGACGCTTTACTTTTTCAGCTCAGTGTCTTTCATTTAAATGTAAACAAAATCAAAATGCATTCACTTTTAGATAATCTTGTAATTGTATTTAACACTGTGCCAGATTCTATCAGTTTTATTCTTCATGTTTATGAAGTTCAACATAAATTTCAGTGTCATAAATATCTCATGCAAAAAAAGATCAACTGATTTAGGTGTATAATACTAAATGAATTGTTTATCTATGTAATAAAAATATTTCATGGTGATGAAGATTTATAACTTTAATTCAAGTACTCAATACCTTTTTAGATACATGTATTTAAATTTTGAACCAAGCAATTTTCACTTTGAAAGAGTCCTTGTAAACAGTGCATGAAATCATACCAAAATAGTTTCATTGCAGCTGACGACATAAAACTGGTGATTTTGTTCAAAATGTATTTATGCGCAGTTTCAGGACATGATCATTCTTTAACTGGTTTTTCCTTTCCTTTCATCTTGGCGTGGTTGCTGTTGTAGGCTCCCGACTCCGGTCACGTAAATGTAAGGCTCACACTGATGACTTCATCCTTGACCTTTGTCCTTGACCTTCCCAGGTCCTTGTTTGAATGTTGCAGTCGTTACGTAAACCAGGGAATATCATAAGTCGTGACCACGCAGTAGCTGTCCTTGAGAATGAGCTTTCCTGGAAATAGAATAATGAAACTGCTGCAGAATAGGGGATTAGAGCTGCTTTCAAGATTCTTTCACTTATATCACGGCTTGTCAGTTTCGGGCAGGAGGAAACCTGCAACATCCATAGCGCTGAATGTTACAGTAAACCTGCGAGCACCGGCTGGTACTGACAGACTAAGGATGATAACTGCATTGCCACAGTACAGATAGCACATCCTATCATTATTGCGTCAGAAAGGTAACTCTCACGGGCATTGATGCTGGACCCACGGGGCTGGATTTGAACCTGGAACCTTTCACTCCGAAGTCCAACATTCTACCTTTGTGCTACCACCCGCCCCGCTGCAGAAAGTAGATAGCTACTTGGCATTGTATCTATTGGTATGCATGAAAGCTGATCTGAGATGCAAATTTGGAAATATATTTTCGGTTACTTTTTGCAATAAATTGCCGATTTTTGCCAAGAAACTATTATGTAGGGTTTGTTTTAGACCTTGTATTTATAGAGTCAATTTTTCAAAGAATCATTTTAATTAATCATTTAATTTTTCAAAAACCACTTCCAACTTCTTTGACAGTCACAAGGACTAAGTTTGTTTTTGGTATGATTTGTATATTTCCAAATGTCTAAAATATTGCAGTGGTTTTGGAAAACTTTGTAATATTCCCTGTTTAATGTGACATAGCGACATGGAAATGTGTACATTGCATTGCACAGCTACCAGATAGATAACTAGTAATACTGTATACTAGTAATAATTTGATATGCCTATGTGCTTGGAAAACAACCAAGAGCAATACAAACTTTCATGGATTTCTTGAAAATTCATGGATAAATATGTAACACCTGAACAGTCCTAGATATAGATCAACCAACAATAACCATGATAAAAGTCAAGACAGTAATTCATTACCTAGAATCGCGAGCTAAACTGTCAGGATGGTACTAGAATATTATCGGTTAATAATATAGGTGCGAGATATTGCTGCATTATTACCAGTAATAATATACATGGGATGTATTGCTGCAGTATTACCAGTAATAATATATGCGAGAGATATCATCTTTCTGCATTATTACCAGTAATAATATATGTGGGATATATAGCTGCAGTATTAGCAGTGCAAGCACTATATTTACATAGTAATGGTTGGTTAGTGAAGAATGCATGTGTAGTTAACCGTGGAGCTGTCGTCTGTTGGTCAATACGCAGTGTCAATCTGGTGGCTGTGCCAATCAATACAAGTGTATGCTGTATAATGAATGCTATCTTCATTTCAGTGTGTCATGTTAGTATATGTGTTTAGTGCTATGGTTTATGTATTACATCACAACTGCAAGCATCGGATGAAAGATTATAGAGCACATGATTATGATTTTCATTAGATTAAAAAATATTCTTCTAAATATTATGTCTGTGAACTAGTTGATACAAATCATTTCTTCACCCAACCTCAAAATAGGATGATTATTTTTAGTCAGAAACTAATTTTTTAACTAGAAAATAATATTGGGAAGGGAATCCAGAATGAATGTGGTTTTCATTAAAGAATGAGTGTTTAGAACAAATTCCCAATCAAAGTAGATTATTAAAGAGCTATCATAGATCCAATACTATGCTTTCATTTAAATCACAATTGTAGATGAAGCACAAACTATGTTTTTTTATTATGGAGCAAAAAGTCACTTCAAAGTTTAATTTAATTGGAAGTTGTTCAATAAATTATAAACTCAAAAGATAATGCTGTATAAGCATGATGAAAACATTGTTATTAGAATACGTCCATCTCTATTTAAGCAGACCGTTCTAGCAACAGACGAACATTATTATGCAAACTTTAGAAACGTGTTCTATTAACGTTGTAATTTTATTCCTGTGAAACATCAATAATTCAATATTACCATTGTGAGAGAGAACATCGTATATATAGAAATTACCAATAGCCATTGTGATTCCGCGGATTAATCACCATCCGTGATGAGTACACCGCCGGTTAAAATACAATGTGTGCTTGGGGTATTATTGCTTTTCTTATTAATACTATTAGTACTTGGGACTATGTCGACAACACAGCAATTTTAAAATCAATATGGTGACGGGTGTACGCAATATCTTGGAAGCCATCAATTTAATTGAATACTACTTGAAATATCGAAAGCTATATATAGTATACTGTAGCAAAGCCATTAGATCTGCACACTTATGCTTACTGCACACCGACTGATTACCCACGACCCGACTGGATTTTCGTCGGGAATACTCGGGCCAGATCATCTGCCAGATGAAAGTTGCACATCAATGGTCCATCGTCGGTAATATATTAACAGTTTGAATTTATTGTGTTATCGCGTGAAAAATACAGGACTTCGATTGGTCAGCATCGGACAGTCGTGATGATCGATGAGAAACTCATGATTCAATTTTCAAATCGTGATTTTTGTCGTGAGACCATTAGACACAGTCAGACTGTACCATAGCACACACTCAGACTGTCAACATGGCTAAAGTTGGTTGGTGTGTGGTACTCATAAGCTGTGCACAAATTTTTATTCAATTTTTGTTAAGTGCAAATAGATATGAATGATTAAGCTGTTTTTATTTGTAGAAGTGTAGAAGTTGAAATATGTTACATTCACAAGTGTAAAAAGATGTTTTTGCATGCAGTAAATATGATAACCAACTTTAAACTTGCATGTGTATTTATTATCACAAAGCAATTTCTAGTAAGATAGATGTACACAGTCTTGTATAACAAGATTATACTGTTTATCTACAGTATGTTAATATGGAGGTGTTTAAAAGGCATTGATAATAATATGTTGATAGTACCATCATCGTTTTGAGAAATACATCAATGAACACTAGAGAATATGTTCACATTTAATTATTAACATGATAAATGATTATGAACTTTACAAGGTCACACAAGCTATGTTTATGATGTGTTTAGATATCCCATGTGTATCATTGTGTGGATTACATTCCAGTGCAGGTCAATCAGGCAGAATGATTTTGATTTTTAAATTTAGGGGATTATGAGGTTGGCGAGGAACAGTGGAAACGGGATGAAATCCTGGCTGCCAAAATCAAAAAATTTCTGTCGGTGAGTTGTTATAGAGAGTGTTCATTGTTGATACTACCAGTCCTCTCCAAGACTCACCACACCTGTGGCATTCAGCACCCAGATCCAACAGGTCACGGAAGGCAAACAAAGATTCCTCAAGGGGAGGTAACTCATGTATGGAGAGGAACTCAGCTGTGCCAGACATTGTTGCGTTTTGGTGCTGAATGGTACCGGAGCCTGGGTGTGTGTAGGGGGTGGCTCTCCTGCCCGGGGGACAGACCAGGCGGGCGGGCGGGGCAGCAGCACACCCTGACCTTCGACCTTCTAGTTGTGTAAGCTCCACCGCTTACTCGATGTTTTCTCGTCTTCTAGGGGATCTAGAAAGCACCGGCGATCGATCTTCGCTTAGGTCCACCCGGCCTACAAATAGACATGCTAAAATGTTGCAATTTGAGCACGGGCGTGGGGGCTCCCTTGATGATGAAAGCGGGTCGTCGGACCGTCAAATAAAAGATTCAGGCATAGACACTGGATTTTCCAGTAGTAATCAAACATTGAATGAAGACCTCCTTAACTTGCTTAAGGTACATGCACCTAAGGCAATTTCCATTTCCTTTTTTTCCATATTCTGTTCCCTGCTTTGTATTTTTTGTGATGCTTTGTTTCTATCTTTTGTATCTCCCAAAACATATCTTACCACTTGTGATGAAGTTACTCAATACTTTCATCAGGACTGTCATTATCTCTCTATTCTTTAATTCTTTGGAATTTCCATTATGGTTATGAAATATTTTTGTATTATATTAAATATATGTCATTTTTCATTGTTTGGTCAACCATCACCATTATGACTTTTATTTTGTTATCAAAGTTAGAAAATTAGTCCCCAGCATTTGGGTTAAATGCAATAGTACTACATGTATTGCCCTTTATACATAATTACCTTATTTTACATATTCCTTTTGGGTGTGTAGGATGGGGAGATATTTTTGTTATCGTTATTTTATTTAAATTAGTATATTTTCTGTTTGAATTAGGCTACCCTAAACAATAAATAGCCCACCCTAAACAATAAATAAATATACCATTCTGCACCTCAAATCAGAGAACATACATTAACAATCAACCTGTTATTTCAAATTGAATTCTCTAAAATATTTTAAAGTATATTCTTATCCATTTGTCATGATAGCTTTCCAGAATATGTATATTATTTTTCTTATTGTAAGACTTGTACAAAATACAGCATTGCATATTTACTTAGGCCATAATTATTTGATTCCCTGGTTTGTGGATCCACCGACCTTGGAAAATAAAGATAATTATTCCGCCAACAGTGTACTAGCATTTAGAAAATTATTATAATAAATCGTGATGTAACAAGTCATATAAAATTATAACTATCATTGAACGAACAATTTGAATTTTTACTGGTAAATATGCATAATAAAAATCTAATTAATAACAAACAGTACTTTGAATATAATTGTGCATTCAAACCTTAACAATGTATATGTGTTGGTGTTTATAGCAATTATTTACAATTATATTGATAAATTATCTTTATTTTCTGTCAGCTGTTATGATTTTTATATTGGACCCGACCGACTTGTCAAACTATCAAATTATATTTATTTTTAATTTAGACCGCCCAGGCCAAAATTAACACAGAAAAATCAAATAACTATGGCCTTATTGACAATAATATGATAAACTTATGTTGAATGCATCATTCTAATTTTGTTAAAACAAATCATCAGAATAACATTTTGTAAATAAATGAATATATCAATCATGCATTAAATTTATCAACATTCAGTATATGTTAATTCATGGCATTATAAATGCTCCATCAGTACCAGCTGCTGCTCACAGGTTTACTGCAACATTCAGCGCTACAGATGTTGCAGGTTTCCTCTTTCCCTATACTGACAAGCTGTGATACGAGTGAAAAAAATCTTAAAAGTGGCTCTAAACCCCATTTAATTTTGTTTTATTAATAATAAATAAATATAACTATGCATGGTCTACATTTTCCTATATTTCATTTACGCATTAATTCTTTTCATACTAATATATTACCATCTAAAAACTATCCTAATGTTATCCAAACTTTTCTATGTTCTGCTTGAAAAACATTATCAATTTTACATACATTTGTTCAGTAACAAATTAAATTCCTATGCAATATGTAATTGAAAACTAGCCATTTAAAAAGGTATCTGTATCATGACATTCTTGAAAATATTCTTCTCGTTATCACAAATGTAAATCAATGGATTAAAAAGGACCAAAAATTTTCCTTTAAAAATAAGCAACATCTATTTGGGGAAAGTATATTAATAAAAGCACTTCATCAAACATTTAGCATATTATCAGTTTGGTTTTTGAATTTTCGTTTGTTTGATGGATTATTATCTTTCGATTTGGAGGTATGTTTGTAAGTAAGCCGGTGCTGGGAGTATCCATCAATAACATGGAAGTATACAAATATACTGTAATTACTGTATACCTGACAACATGGATCTAGCATATATATAGCGCCATAGAAATACGTCTGTTATTTGAAGGAAATACAACACCTTACATGGCAATTTCGTGAATTAATGTTTGTGCATGTTCTCAAAATTGTGTACTCGTACTGGCATTAAGATTTGTGCATGCGGATTAAATGATTTAATGAAAATGTCATTTACCAAAGCAATTATTACTTGTTGAAAATAAGATGCTATTATTTAACCTACATCCATTCACAAAACGATTATATTTTATATATATGTGTACGATTACTGAATTTTAATAAATATACTTTTGTCATTTTTCACAACCTTTCCTACAATTAACCATTATCTATTTCGTCACTTTATTATTATATTTATTACAATTCTAAATAAGTTTTAAGTTTTCAAGTGTCCATATCATGTCCTTGTTTTTTTCTTCTGTCTCGTCTAATCTTTTCCAAATATTCCATTGATAGCATCCAGTTACCTGGCAACCATCTGCCGACGGCTCCAAGTGGATTGGTCACATGATCCTCAAGAAGACTCCATTGGAAGGTGGGGGACAGAAAAGTGACTCTAGTGCCATATTAGGTAACTACTGTTGGGCACCAGTGAAGTGCTCCTCATGGTACCCTTTACCATTTGTCTCCATCTTTGGAAGCCTAAACACATTCCTGTATGTGCATTGGCTCTACCCAAAACTGTCTGCAATGCTGCCTCCTAATCTTGCTGGTAATTTCTCTGGTGTCGGATCCTACTACCGTTTTCCTACTGAATATTTTTTTTTTTAAACAATATTTATTTGAAAACTTCCAGGATTCATGAACAGCCAACTTAATGGCTATCTGAACATGTCTCCTGGTTTCACATACAAAAGACGACATGATAGACACTGAAAAAACAAACACCTGTAGTACATGGAGGTTTGCGGAGAGCAGGTGTTACTTATATATGATATTAAATATGATATAATACTGAACTGTTTATATCAGTTAGGCCATAGTTTTTTGATTCCCTGGTTTATGGATCTGCTGACCAAATTTGTTCAACTTTGGAATTTTTATTTTTATTTTTTATTATATTCCCCCGACAGTGTACTAGCCTTTAGAAAATTATAATAATACATGCAAGGAACAAATGGTATAAACAATGAACAGAGACCAAAGTCAAAGCCAATTTGATTGCTTACTGGTAAATATGTATAACAAAAGTCTAATTTATAACAATTATTACTAATGACAAGAAGTACTTTGAAAAATAATTGTACATAATAATTCATGTGTACTGGTGTTTATAAAAATTATTGACAATTATATTGATCAATTATATTTATTTTCTGCCAACCGACCATTCATAATCCCCAATTAGTAGGGTTTTTTTTATTGGACCCGACCGACTGGCCAAAATATCAAATTATGTTTATTTATATTTTCGACCGCCCAAGCCAAAATTATCATAGAAAAGTCTGTAAACCAGGGAATCAAATAACTGTGGCCTTAATGCCATTTATGATAATAATCATAATATGTTTCTATAATGCGTAATCTCCAGATCATAGCTGACACTAGTGCTGTACATGTACCGGTACATATAGTCTGTCAGTCGTAAGATCGTTACAAAAGAAAGGTTTTGAGTTTTTTCTTGAAATGCGACAAACAGAGGGAGGATTTGATGGCTCCACTCTGTTTGTACCACATCTTTAGAAGATCCCATGGTGTGGTGTTGGCGTTGGATCTCTGTATGGGCTCTCCACCCTCACTAAAGTATCGGTGTGTATCTGATACTCTCCTATTCCTCTCCTACTCCTCTGCTTCTTTGCTGCTAGACTTCTCCTCTGCTCCTTAAGGATTATCAAGCAGGATTCTTACTCTTAAATCCACTCAGCAGGATGAACAAGCCCCTGTAATGTTTTGAATGCATTAACACCTATTGCATGCAAATGAGCTCTTGGAATAGAACTGCTATGTGTTTGACATAACTGTACATTGTATGTGGTCAAGTATGTGTGTATTCTTTTGACAGAATATTCAGTTCACTTAAAATTGGTTCATGGATTTGTAGTCTCAATTTCCAGAAATTTCTGAGTTTCTGTTAGTCCAGGCTCTGAGATTAAGAAATGTTTTTTAGTAAAAAAATCATGCTCAGCTCAAAGTTTTATTCATAAATCCTCATATATAATTTGAGCTTGAGCATGAAATCGTACTCAAAATATTTCATAATCTTGGGGCCAGATATCTCAGTACCGAAGTCTTTATTGGTGTTCCCAGACCCAAGGTACAAAACGACTGAGTACGATTTCATGCTCCACTTGCATTTCGCATTGGGGTTTGAACATGAAATCATGCTCAGTGAGTTATTATTTTATATCGCAGCAGGAATCTTTCACCCATACACGACGATAAAATCATACTCAAAAAGGTTATGTAGCCTTAAGGCCAGATTTTTTTTTTTGATCTAGCAAATTTCGTATTTTCCTTCTTTTAAAAAATATCACATTAATATCTGGCACTATTAGGATCCAGATTTATTCCTAGTGTATGTATTTCAGGTCTGAAAGTAATAGGAGGGAAACTATCGGAGAAAGGCAAACTTGGCGCTTTCATTGCAAAAGTGAAGAAGGGAAGCATTGCAGACACTCATGGCCATCTTCGTCCAGGTGGGGGCAGCTTCTAGAAAATGTAGTAACTTATTCCTAGTACGTTACTGGGTCAGCTTTTAACAGCCGTAGTAACTTATTCCTAGTACATTACTGGGTCAGCTTTTAAAAGCTGTAGTAACTTATTCCTAGTACATTACTGGGGCAGCTTTTAATAGCTGTAGTAACTTATTCCTAGTACATGATAACTGGGTCAGATTTTAAAAGCCGTAGTAACTTATTCCTAGTACATTACTTGGTCAGCTTTTAAAAGCCGTAGTAACTTATTCCTAGTACATTACTGGGTCAGCTTTTTAAAGCTGTAGTAACTTATTCCTAGTACATTACTGGGTCAGCTTTTAAAAGCTGTAGTAACTTATTCCTTGTAGCCCAGTGTAGTGTTCCTGTTTCCTTAATTCCCGCAGCGACATTAAACTCCATAATCACTCACTCACTGTTTCCTCAACATGATTGGCTACAAAAGATAATTTTATAACCATCCACTGACAGTATCACTCTCTCATATATAACCTACTGCACATTTACTTTTAACTTTTTACATGCATATTAGTTTTAATTTAATATTAAATTTGACAATAATATCTGTTGCAGAAATTCTGCCAACTTTCATTCTGCAAATTTGTTCATCAATTTTTCTCATATTGAAATAATTTGAAAATATAGAACTGTTCTTGAATTTGTTATTTCCAAAGACAAATGGTATTGTTAGTCTTGTATTGTTATATTTATGTGTCTGACCATGTAAGGTTGGTACATCTTGAATTATGTGTTTAGTCTTCTTTTCTTTTAGAGATAATGGGTTTTTTTAGGCCACAGGCCCATGGAACATGTTACAATGTAGGATGTGGGTATTGACAGAATTTATATAGTATTTTTAGTCCGTATGTGTTGGAAAATGCAGCTGAATACATGAATTAAACTTACATTTTATTCCTGCCTACATGTATCTAAATGGTTACATATTTATTTCAGTGTACACATGAGTAGAGAGCTGGCAATGCATTGTGACATATAATTACTAATTTAATGGTCACCCTTTTAGTTATATTAAATGTTCCACAGTTCAAATTATAAACGTTAAATGTTCACAATCTTCCCACTCTCGGGGCCACTTCCCATGCTGCAGCCACTCGCGTGTTCAGCATCCTACTGACTCAGTCCTCAGTCCTCAGTCATGTATTCCCCACCTTCCTCTTGCATACTATTTCCCTCACCACTCATAATATATATACTTGTAACAATACGACTGACTATATTTTGGCGGTACTCGCTGTAGGTGACGAGGTTGTGGAGTGGAACGGTCGGTCACTACAAGGCGCCACTTATGAGGAGGTGTATGAGATCATCTTGGAGTCCAAACAGGAACCTCAAGTGGAGCTCATCGTCCACCGTAATGCTGAGTAAGTACAGGCATGGCGATTTAATGCGGACATCTGCTGATTATTTGTCCAGGCCCACGTTTCATGACAGTCTCCTATATTTAGGAGCTTCTAAACCAGTCCTAAGAGTTGTAACCTCGTAACAAGTGTTTCACAACAATGCCACAAGTCTTAGGAGGTGATAAACTGGATCATAAAGTTAGGAGCTCCTAAAAGGCTTTTTCTCCAGCTGAAATAAAAATTGTGAATGTTCATTTAACAACAAAATATTAATCAGATTTTAGAGCCACTTTCAAGATTATTTCTCGCATATCGTAGCTTGTCAGTTCACAAGACATACAAGCTGTGATATAAGTAAAATAACCATGAAAGCAGCTCTAAACCACAAATTAACCAACCAACCCAAGAGAACATAGTATTTAGTTTAAACATATTTTATTCAAGATGAAATGGATAGGTTACAAGTTATTACAACTTGAATGAAAAGGGAAAGAAAAGATGGGGAGAGAAGCAAGAAAGTATAATAATGAGAGATACATATACATACATATTCTATAATTGTAAATATTTACATAAGCATATTACGTAAATCATTGTGTTTGTTTAACCCTCTCCATGCTGAAGGCAAACAGAGATGCCCAAAAGAGCTGTGTCTGCCTAATCCAGCAGGGAGAGGGTTAATGTACAACTGTACTAACTCTTGGTAGATTGGAAGATTTGGGGTTTAAAGCCACTTTTAAGATGTTTCACTCGCATCATGGTTTGCATGCATATGTACTGCTTGTACTAGTCTGAATTGCCACAAGTTTTTATAGAGCTAGCTCACTGGAATATCATGCCGCAGATAGAACATGGATAACCCACTCACAGTATACTGATTCCGAACCAACCAGTCCTTGCTTTACCCCCTTTAATGTTGAGAACCAAGCAGGGGGAAAACAAATACCATCTTTTAACGTCTTTTGGTATGATGCGACTTGGGATAAAACTCACGACCTTCCACACTCCGGGCCAACACTTTAACCATTACACCACAGAGCTGGCTTGTACTAACTCTAAAATAGTTTCATTTTCAGATACATTTAAGAGAACATAAAACATTGTATACCTAGACAGATACATCCAAACAATTAGTTAACAGATTAAATATTGTAATTAACTGTTTCTTGGATTTTTTTAAACATCATGATCTTTTGGTACATGGCATATTAAGCAAAATGTCCACATATATCTGCCATTGGATGAATTTTGCTAACTTACCAAAAAAAGTATCAAAGGGTCTATTAGTAACCATACAAGTGCTAATATAGTGACTGTATTATGCAAGCTAGGACAGACTCTTAAACCAAGAATAATCAAGACTATTTGGTTAATCAACAAATTGGTGAGCTGTCTGTAACCTGTAAGGAAAACTGTCAATTACAGAATTTGTGTAAATATATATTGAAGCTAAAATATTAGTACACATATGATGTTTAAATACACATTAAAATGACTTAATCACTGTCAAACTTGTATGGTAAAAGTATTTCTTACTATCACTGTGAGCTATTGTTTTGGCATCCATATTTATCAATTTTAAGGCTATCGATTGGCTTCTCTATGGCAATGACCTGAGGTCATTGATAGGAACTACTTTTTCCATGTATTTTAATGTTTTATATGTTTGTTTTCAGCACGGGTGAAGTGCCGCCTGGAATACAATTAACACACACATCGGATCATGCTAGAGGTTGGCAATTCGATCATAGTACTTCTATTTAATGCCTAGTAATATATATTCCTTTTACAGTTTTTTAAAAGAATATTCTGTTATTGCAATTATATGACATACGTCAGTAATACATGAACAGTCTACGAGATTATGTCTTATATTGCTGAATTACTTATCAAATGCTGACATTTGTGCGGCGACTTCCAGATTATGGTCTGAAGGAAGCCATTCCTAATCGGGAGTCCAGAAGTCGTCCTAGTGTCACCGTGACGTCTCCGGGGTCATCAGGCTTGAGGTCAAGGCCACATACGCCACAGATTACTGGGAAACTTCAGGTTTGTTGGGTCGTATACATTCTGTACCCAGGTTCCTGGGCACCTTATTTTATTCTTTTTAAAGGAAATTTGACTTTACGAACAGTTTTATATCATATATTTTCCTGGCATTACCACCTACTGTAAAAGACTTATATTTTGCATAGACTTATATTACACACAATATGCGCAAAGACAATTTGCGCGAAATTATAGTGCGCGTGAAATATGAAGCCCTAAGTTTACTTATTGAAGCGGACGTATTAATGTACGATGTAATTAATACTAATGAATGAAAAA
>JAUTBT010019863.1:0-40906 GCA_032361225.1 Lepetodrilus schrolli
CTCGCACTGAGTGATGCTATAATGCCATGTGGAAACTGATGTATATTTGTAAAGATATTGTGTTGTTTCTTGTATTTTTTAGGTTATAGGCCTTGTGAGATGTTAAGTTTATGAACTTGGGCCTCTCAAAGTATGCTAAGATTTCACAAATGTTCGCGATATCGACGGATCTTGTGACATCATCCGTCAAGGCTAATGATATACCCGACCAGGAACAGCTGATGAATATGTGTTCCCAGCTATGATGCAACTTTTGTTTAAATGTCTCAAAATGATGTGCTACATTCTACAGAACTGTTCATTGAGCAGTATATGACGTGTTAAGACTCTCATAGCGCTAAGATCATTCTGTGAAAACTGAGTCCTGCAATGCTGCATCCTGAAGGTAAAAATATAATGTCTGTGACTGTGTAACCTAATTTCGTGGTAATTTCCATGCTGTCTACTTTGCAGTGCTAAAATCAGAGTGAAACAGCAATATTTCAAGAAATGGCAACAACCTGTCCTAATTGAGGTCCCAGTGGTGGAGCTGGTGCAGCTTGAGTTGCTGGTATGATTGCCTTTAGAAATGGAGGGTGTATAACTTTTACAGTGACCTTCTTCACTGCCCTGACGACTTTTTTCGACGCCATTTTCATTCGGAATTACTTCCCTTTACCATTCGGGATCATTCGTCTATTTCCGTTGTTCGCTTTCAAGATGGCGTCGTAAGGAAAACGTGAAAAGAATATCAATAACAAATACATTGATACAGAAATAAAGGTTAGTTTTGTTATGTTATGCAGGACGTAATCGTTTGCTCACAAATTCTGAATTACTGACTGTTGCTTCGTGTGAAGTAGAGAATTCCCAAACATGCTTGATTAGACTATATTGAAGATAACCCCCCAGTTTTCGCTCGTTTTCAATTGGTATTTTATTAACAGCTACAGGCATGACAACCTAATTTTATAGCCTACTATCCATTGTGATGTTTCAAAACGTATGGTAAATGGTGTGTCTGCTAGTCGTTAGAAGACCATAATTGTGTATAGAACTTAGAAGTAGCTTAGGCTAGTGTTTATTTCCTTCCCTGCCCACAAAACAAAAGACTGGTTATTTTTCTAGACTAGTCCTCATCTATAATTTTCTGTTTATGCCGAAATAATTGGTACTGTAGTCGTGATACTAAACTGACTGTCATGGCTAAATGTATTAATTTACAGGAACTAGTTGTTTTGACTCTTTTCAATTTCATTATCAATTTGATGGCGAAGTGTACATAAATAAATAAAAATAAGCAGGGGCGAAACGTACCTCCCAAAAATTAGGTGGATGCACAACATACTGGGGCAAAAGTCTGTTGATATCATGTTGGTATTTCAATCACAGTTTTTGTACACCTACACCTATTTCCGCCATTATCAGATAGTCTCATATTGCAAGATCAAGTGCATGTCCAGATATCTTATGCAGATTAATGACAATGCCATTAATAATGAAGCTGGTGATGTTACCATTAACATTTAGGTTGCTTTCTTTTGCAGGAAGCACATCATATTTTTAAGAACCAACTTTCAGTCATGGCCGTAAGTAAAACATGTTTAATTGAAATTGATCATCATGATCATAATAAAAAATAAAAATATGTCATTATTACTGGTTTCATATTAGTAATATTAAAAATGTTGAGAATTCATTATATTTAAATATATTAATACTTGTATTTCAACACATGTACTGTATAGTATAAGAGTAACATTTTGACATGTACAAAATTGTGTCTCTCTTTTAATCATAGCATAGATAGTAACCAAATTACCGTGTTTTCCTCTCTGTTCACAGGCAATGGATGAAATGTCGGATGAAGGTATACACCTATTTGTCTCCTTCCTTCTCTGCAGGGCATAATAATACCATGCCAGCCATTACTCAGGAATTGTTCCATGATGTATTGTATTATTAATAATACAGAGCCAAAACCATACCTAATGCCAATCTCAAAGCTAAATTGTAAGGAGTAGAATGCAAGGGAAATCATTAATATATATTTCTTTAATATGCTCCATTGGTCCTGAGCTAATGTCTATAGGTGTGATTTTATTTACATGGTGCAATGAACTGAAATAAGTACTGAAAGTATTTCAAATCCCCAAGAATTCTTTCCTTGTTTTTTTCTTAAATCATTCTTGTAGATCCATTCATAATTAACCTATAATGAGCTGTCAGTCTCCCAGGTAGTGATAGTGTCCTTCAGCCAATCAGAATACAACAACTTTGTATTCATGTATAACTGACATTGTGGAGTCTGTGTGGAAGAAATTCCAACAGGAATGTTATAGATCGGTGCTATCATCTGTTTGCATATTTACACATGGCATAGCTTCTCTTATGTTTAACGGGGCCATGGCTTCGCAATAGGTCAATTACATTCATGGACGATCTAAACTACACAGGTCTGTCTGATATGTTTCAGAAATGAATGAGGAAATGGGCGGGGGAGAGTTCGACGATGACCTCCAGAGGAAGGTGATGCTGCAGCAGCAGATGTTGGAGGCGGAGCAACGGCAGTCTGAATCCATGGTGTTTGGGCCACCCCAACCCCTCATGCAGCAGCAGATCCCCGGTATGCCTCCGCCAGTCTCTCAGCAGATGTCACAGGGTGTTCCACAGCCACCTCCTGGACTGCACCAGGGCATTCCTCAACCCGTGCCGCAGTCTGTTCCACGGCCCCTAGGTCAGGGCATGCCACAGCCATCGGTCCAGGGTATGCCACCGCAGTCAGTCCAAGGTATGCCACCGCAGTCAGTCCAAGGTATCCCTCCACAGCAGTCGGTCCAGGGTATGCCTCCACAGCAGTCGGTCCAGGGTATGCCTCCACAGCAGTCGGTCCAGGGTATGCCTCCACAGTCGGTACAGGGTATGCCACCTCCGGGAGGCCCTCCTCAGGGTATGCCCCCCGGCGGACCTCCTCAAGGTATGCCCCCGCACCACGTGGGACCTCCAGGCGTGGAGGAGGGAATGTCACCCGAACTCATGCAGAAGGTCATGCAACAGCAGCAGATGCTGGAGATTGAGAAGATTAGGGAACAGGTACTGATGACTGGTATAATGGTATTAGTTGGTCTTCAATTATGGACTAAATTTTAAAATAATAATTTTGAGAGAGAAAAGGGGGTTTAGAGCGGCTTTCAAGATTCTATCAATTATCGCTTTCACACCCACACATATCTTGAAATTCTGGAACAGGTACTGGCGAGTGGTAAAATGGTATTAGTTGTTCTTTAATTAGTAAATAAATTAAATAATAATCATTAACATTTCAATAATGAAACTTTCACACAATTTGAAATAGTGGAGTCATCAGTGGCATTTATATCTTGCAGGTGCAGCCACCACATCAGCAGATTGTCATGATGGAAAATAGACCATCAGGTTAGTGGAACACCTTGGAAACGTTCTTCTATCAATGATACTGCTCAATATCTAGTCAGAAAACACAACAATGGACATTTACTGACGTACATTCGAGATGTGTGACGATGGTTTTTGTTATTGTTTATCGATAGTCTGACATGTCTTTTTAGCACATTATATTATACTGAACAAAAAAAGAAACTTGATTTTGTTACAGAGTTCCTCAGGAGAACCCACTGCATATTAACATATCTCTATTGGTAAAGTATGTCTAGCCTACATGTCGGCATGCCTATTCAAGCACTTATATTTGGTTATCCTAAACGGTGTGCATGTATGGATACTTTTGCGTAAAGCATTAAATGGATGTACAGTAGATCACATGACCATTCCATGGGAACCACATTCACATGAGAATATGCCTATTGTTCATGGTACACAGAAAAACATATAAAGATCTGCAGAAATCAACAATTTTAATATCCTTAGACTTTTGATTGTCGATCGAGGACGCACCACATGCAGGTTGGAAGCTGCACAAGCTGTACCAGAAGTGGTGCTAGGGTTTGGTTGCAGCCAACAGGCAATGCATACTCTAAAGACGTGTGTTCAGCTAAGAACCAACAGTAGAGCATCCACGATCAGGAGCAATGCGAGTGACGTCACATATATGGACGACGGACAAAATACGTTTATGCTATGTGTGCAATTGCTGTCATTGCTGTTTCATCGTCTCTCAAATTATTCATAGGTTAGGACACCCACAAACCATTCTGAATCAGTCACACTCTGGATGTCTTAAATGCTAGACAGACCAATACCTGCGTCCAGTTTTGACGTCAACCCACCGTCACGTAGTGAATGATTGCCCAATTAAAGTGATGAGAAACAATGTTGTTAGATGTGACGTCACTTAAACTCAAATAATTGACGTGACAGAAAACTGCAATTCATTACCTTCTTTAAAGTCACATTTAGTCCAAATCAAGTTTCCTTTTTGGCTCAGTATATAATAAGATTTCAAACGAATATTCTAATATGAATAGAATACTTACAAATGAAAATTCGAATATCATCTTTGCTATTAATTTCAGCCCTAATTAATATACACATTTACGTAGTGCAAATATCCAGAATACCTGCTCAAATGCTCATCATATGTAGTTTACACTGATGGAATATTTAACTTTGTTGTGTTTTTTTTGTGTGTGTAAGGAATTCATGCAGTGGCTCTTGGGAGTTCGACCATTAAGCATTTGATTCAGTGTATAACATATCACTCCTTTTTTCTTTCTTTTTTAAACAGTCTAATCTTGGATCCATGTTAATGTTCTGTGTCTGTGAGCAGCCTAGCCGGAACTCAGTACTATAAATAGATTATTTTATTATATTATTGCTTTACTGTTTTCAGGTCCACCACCAGGTCAAGGCCCAGCCCCTGGGATGGCCCATCCCGGTCAGATGTCCCAGCCCGGGTCCACCCCAATGCAACCACCCTCCCAGGTGCCTCAGTCGGGGCCTCCTCCTCAAGGGCAGATGCCATCCCCCCACCCAATGGCAGGCATGCCTCCTGGCCCAGGAGGACCCCCGGGAATACCCCCACAAGGACCTCCTCACCCCGGTCAGGGACCGCCTCACCCCGGTCAGGGACCGCCTCCTCCCCACCAAGGACAGGGACCATTGCCTCATCCAGGTCAGGGGCCGCCCATCCTGGGACTGCCTCATCAAGGGCAGGGCCCACCTCACATGAGCCAGGGACCGCCCATGCACCCTGGTCAGGGAACACCCCATCCAGGACAGGGCCCGCCAGGGGTGGGGAGACCGCCACCAATGATGGGTGGACCGACCAGTGGGATGGGAGGACCGCCAGGTGGTTCTGGACAGCCACTACAAGTAGGACCGCCGGCACGACTGCCACCTCCACAGCTTGATGACAAACCCGCAGTGAGTTATAATCTGTGACCCTGGCATGTTCTACACTTGGCTGGGGATTGTTCTTTTCACTATCTAGGGTATATTCTACATTTGGCTGGAGATGTTTTTTGATGATCTGGTCACAGCTCTGTCTTCTTTTCATAGCAGAAATGTGTGCCTAGAGGCCTGCTGACAATTGTTCACATCATTTCTTGACTTTTTGCTGTTATTTAAAACAAAAGTATACTGGAAACATAATGTAAAGTTAAATGGTCTCAAATAGGAATTATTTTTTGCAATATAAATATAAAGGTTATAACACTGAGCTCTCTCCCTCTTTCAACAATCTTGTCACGTATCAGTGAAATATTTCAGCTGCGACAAAGCACTAATAAATATCCTTCAACAATCTTGTCACATATCGGTGAAATATTTCAGCTGTGACAAAGCACTAATAAAAATCCTTCAACAATCTTGTCATGTATCAGTGAAATATTTCAGCTGTGACAAAGCACTAATAAAAATCCTTCAACAATCTTGTCACGTATGGGTGCAATATTTCAGCTGCGACAAAGCACTAATAAATATCCTTCAACAATCTTGTCACGTATGGGTGAAATATTTCAGCTGCGACAAAGCACTAATAAAAATCCTTCAACAATCTTGTCACGTATCGGTGAAATATTTCAGCTGTGACAAAGCACTAATAAATATCCTTCAACAATCTTGTCACGTATCGGAGAAATATTTCACCCGCGACAAAGCACTAATAAAAATCCTTCAACAATCTTGTCACGTATCAGTGAAATATTTCAGCTGCGACAAAGCACTAATAAAAATCCTTCAACAAGCCACCTCACTCCATCTTGGACTCACTCCCTCTCTGAAAAAAATGTTTGACAATAACATTGTTGTGGTTTCAGGGTGATCGTCCAGCTCCTCCACAGTCCAAAGAGATCCGCCTGCCTCAGGCCCTGGAGAAAGTGCTGGAGTTCAAGAACGTCCGCGCACAGGAAGTGGGCGTCACCCCCGAAGAGCTGGCCAAGCTGGACAAAGTAGATGGTGGGTGTGGTGAATTTTGGGTGGGTATGGTCAGTGAAGTGGGTTTCATCAATGTTGGGTGGGTGTGGCCATTGTTGGATGGGCGTGGTCAGCATGTGGTGGGTGTGGCCAGTGTCTGGTGGGTGTGGTCAGCATGTGGTGGGTGTGGGCAGTATTGGGTGGGTGTGGCCAGCATCTGGTGGGTGTGGGCAAAGTACAGTGGAATTCCTGTCAGCCCATCTCAATGTAATAGCATTTCATCAACTGTTAACTAACTAGTCTCACCCTCAATAGATTGCACTTTATGAGTTGTGTATGTTGTAGATGTGAAGGAGGAAGAAGATGAGGAAGAAAGGCTGGATGTAGAGTCTGAGTCTGAAGAGGAGGAGGAAGAGGAAGAAGAAGTAAAGGCAGCACAACGGCCGACATCAGCTAGAGAGGTCAGTACCACATTATGCCATTGATATATTTTTCTTTTATCGAAATGGGAATGTGTATTTTTTTTGTAAATGGAAGTTTTTCTTTTGTATGTGTTCTGAATATTATTTCACAATGAAACCTTCAAATATAATATGACAAATATCAGACAAATTCAAATAAAATAAGAGAAGATACTTTCTCTAACGTAACCATGAAGAATTCAGAATAACTCAAGTTCCTGGTTTAAATATTGATTATGAAAATTATGCATATCATATCTTCTTAAAAGTCGCATATGGGTGAAATATTCCTGCTGCGATGTAAAGCACTAATTAATTCTTAAAAAATGTATTATTTTTTTTAATTGCCAATGTTCAGTCCAAAAACAAGCGTCGCAAGAAGAAGAAAAAGAAGGCCAAGAGGAGTCGCATGCAGGAACAGAAACAACAGAAGAAAATGGAGCAGTCTGAGGCTGAGAAACAGGAAGAGGAACCAGTGCTTATAGAGTGAGTACAGCTCGGGGTGTGCTCCTTTCTCTTGTTCTGCATGTGCTCTGAATATGTTTGCTTCAATGAGAAAGAAGTGAATATTGAGAACTAGTGTGGAAAGTCATTTCACTTACTAGAGTGATTGGAGCTAGAAAACTTTATTGGTGTTAATCTTACGCTATGGTTCATTCTGCACAGCTTGGTCATTTTCGGTAACAGGCTTCCGGTGACACTGAATCTGAGATATATTATTGGATACTACTTGCTAATTAAAGTTATGTTTAATGAAAATATTTAACACATGGATTAAGAATGAAACTATAGGCTTTCATAAAAATATTCCAATGAATATAAACCATGAAAATATCTGTAGACCATGCATATATCACGAACATTATAGCTCAGTTGCTAGTTAGGCTTGCGACGGTCGCTATGAACGACAACAGACATCATGACGTTTTCAAGTGACGTCACAATGGGATATAGTCAGTGTTTTGTATGCTGGTCTTGTTTGTTTTCAGATACGTGCAGGAACAGTTAGATCTGGACCCATCAGATCCGTCTTACTATTGTTTTGCCAAGATATTCGATGCCTTCAAGGTAAGATAGTACTTAATTACTTTAGCAGCATTTCCTTGATTGGTATTACTTTAACACCAACTCCTTCATTTAAACTTTTCTTTTCATAAAGTAGGAGATTTCTACTGTGTTGATTTTGTCAGAAAGCCTTATTCAATGATTGTGGCATCGTAGGGAGGCAATGACTGATGTCGTAGGCGGACCAATGCTCAACAGCGGACTGGGGGTCATCTCTCGATGAGACATTTTCCGGCAGTTTTCCATTATTTATTCCAATAAAATGGTTATATTTAATAATCTGCTGTAACCAATGTGATGTTTTTCTAATAAATGGATTTTAAAAAAAAAAGATATCTGAGCCCGAGAAAGCCAAGGAAGCACCGAAGCCGGAGGAAAAGAAAGCGGATCCTAAACCTGATACCAAAATCCACGGCATGGCCGAGAGCGATTCAGACAGCGATGATGAGGTAAGAATGAAGTTTGACAAGTTTGAAGTCCCAACCGATTTACAATGACGATATTTATGTTACCATGAGACATGCTACATTGTCTGTCAATCTGGTCATAAGCCCTTCAGCACCTAACAAAATTTATCAGTGTGTGCTGGAACATTTGTATCACTGGATTGAATTTTTTATTTATTTTTATTTTTATTTTTATTTTCTGTAGGTTGAATTTCTTTTCTTTTGGTCCGGAAGCTTTTCCGACCAGCATAGTAACATTATTATGAGCGTTCACTGCAATGTAGGTGAGGATTCACTGCAATGTAGGTGTTCAGATCATCGCATATGGGTGAAATATTCCTGCTGCGACATAGCACTAATTCAATCAAATCGGAACTCACATGATCATAATGTAGATGTACCTTTTATGACTCTGTTCACTACGATGGAAGTGGACTTCCTTGGAGCTCAGATCGTTGTAATGTAAATGTTGTTTTTATGAAGCTGTTCAATTTGTGTGAATGTTGACTGTTTTCAATTCAGGATGCTCCTCCAGAAGAAGAGACTCCGAAACTGTCCAAGAAGAAGATGAAGAAGTTGACGCGACTCAGTGTTGCCCAACTCAAACAGGTGAGTCACGAGCAGTATTAGAGAAATATATCAGTTCATCAGTCCCAAACCAACAGATTCCCAACCGGGAGTTCTTTGTTATTGTCGGTCCTTTGGTCCGGAAGCTTTTCCGACCAGCATAGTAACATTATTATGGGAGTTTTGGTGAAATACCAGGAGGTTTCAAAGCTGCTGGTCCATGTGACCAGCAGGTATTTGTGAACATTGGCTTAATGTAAAATATGTAATGGACCATGTCCATAAATGGCATCCTTTCCAGTTAGGGTTCAAATTATTTTAAACTTGTGAACTGACATCATCATTTGAAAGAAAAAAAGCTGAGGAGTGCCACCAATATTTATATAGCTGTTTATGTGTTGACAAAGCACTTTTAATGTGACTTTGAAGTTAAGATGTATATCATTTATAAATAGTGGTGGCCATTTTTCAAAATGGAGGCCATTATAGGGATATTCAGCTTGGCTTCCACCTTGAATCTTCTTAGAATATAATAATCTAACAATGTGCCAAGTTTCGTGCTTCTATCACAAAGTGCTCAATTCATGTTTATTTTGTTACATATCTGAACCACTATAAATACTTTGTGCAGCATTTCTATGAAGGCATGTATGTTTCAGCTGGTGACACGACCCGATGTTGTTGAGATGCAGGACGTCACTGCCAGAGATCCTCGTCTGCTGGTTCACCTCAAGGTGCGTAACTCTATCTGTATATCATGGGAATATTACCTGCTAATGTGCTTTAGGTTTAGTCAAAGCTATCTTTGCGCGCGCGAGAGAGAGAGAGATATTGTAAATGCATTTTTCGGTTCTGTTGTAAATACGAATTTTCCTTGATTCTGCTATTATTTTTAAGTTTCAATTTCTATTTTGATCGCTATGGTTTAATACATTATTCTGTTATTGATGAGATTAATTTCAAAGAAATTTCAACATATTTTGAGTATTTCAATTTAATATAATTTTTCTCTTCTATCAAAATTTTAATGACTAATTATAATTTAATTAATTTCGAGCAATGCAACATTTTATGTCATTGTTGTACATTACCCAGGCCACTAGAAACACAGTGCCAGTTCCACGACACTGGTCGTACAAGAGAAAGTACCTCCAGGGCAAGAGGGGTATCGAGAAACCTCCGTTCGAGCTGCCAGACTTCATCAAGGCAACAGGCATCCAGGAAATGAGAGCCGCCCTGGCCGAGAAGGTGAGGGGCTGGAGGTGGTAGGGTGTCGGACCTGGGAGATTAGGGCCCCAAGTTCGAAGCACACACACATTTACTCGCACACCCAGGGGATCCATCTTGCCTAGGTCCCTTGATTTAACACATGCATGCACACACGTACACACGCACACACACACAGACTTTCAATCTCTCTAAAAATAAACAAAGCTGTGAGTGGCATATTCTTGAAAGCGTCGTTGCACCTCAATTCTCACAATAATAGAAATTCTGAATGTACCAACATTATATTCAGGCATGGCCATTTTCCACGGAAATCCACTGATTTATTTGTCCAAGGGTCGATATATTTGCACTGGACGTGGCTTGGGGCCTGCAGCCTGCAGCTTAGACTTGTTTTCCACTGAAATCATAATTGTCTGAATATTTAAATGTGGATATTTCATCTTTGCAGGAAGATCAGAAGACGCTGAAAGCCAAGATGCGTGAGAGAGTACGTCCGAAAATGGGGAAAATCGACATTGATTACCAGAAGCTCCACGACGCCTTCTTCAGGTTCCAGACAAAGCCAAAGATGACCATTCATGGAGATCTGTACTATGAGGTCAGCTTCTGTTTGGATTTCTTTATTTGCTGAACAATTCCCGCTGAAACGTAAAACAATAACTTACTCGCTTTTTGCTGAACATGTAATCTCCTCTGCCTCAATGGAGTTTGCTGCTCAGTTATTGAAATGTTTGGTTTAGTTCATACACGTTGCATGCAGCATCCAGCAATTGTATTAGGAAGTGAGTGAGACATTGTAAAGCTTCTCGCTGCTGAATGCAACAGAGATGAAAAAGACTTCTAAAATAGATTTGGTTAAATGAGAGATTTTCCCTTGAACATTTATTGATTTTCACTTTTTAATCAAGTTATATCGATTCCGTTATTCAACAGGGCAAGGAGTTTGAGACCCGACTGAAAGAAAAGAAGCCAGGCAACCTGTCTGATGACTTGAAGATTACTCTTGGAATGCCTGTTGGAGCTGTAAGTGATTTCAGCAGCTGTATAATATCGTTGCGTATGGGTGAAATATTCCCACTGCGACGTGAAACACTTCATTCATTCATTCATTCTCCGAATAGATCAGCAATAATTCTCTAGCTATTTGATTGGTTGAGAGGTTTACTGGTAAAACTTGTACATCCCAGTTTGGCCGAAGATAAAAGTTACAACCTCATAAGTGTCTTTGATGTCATTGCGGCCGCCCTCAACTTGTACGTTAGAAAGACAATTGAGATGAATATTCACACATTCGCATTATTAAAATTATGTAGATCTATTATCATTTTGGATAAAATTGTTACCAGCGTGATTTCCAGAGCATACATGTTCTACCCGTACAACCCGGAAATAACACTGATAACTAATAGCAGCCTCAATTTCACTGTACAGAAACAAAATATTAGCATGTCGTTATTAGCAAATTAGCAAATATCGTTATCAGGCATTTTCTATTTCCAGAATTCTGACAAAGTTCCGCCTCCATGGTTGATAGCCATGCAGCGTTACGGTCCACCGCCATCTTACCCCAATCTAAAAGTACCAGGACTCAATGCCCCCATTCCAGAGGTAGGTGACCTTTCTCCGTCAAATATTTCTGTAGACTGCTCTCAAAATTAAATTTGCAGTCCAAATGCAAGAATAAAATATTTTTTTATTCCAAATAATTAATTTTGTTTGTTTTTTCATGTAAAAATTAAAATTGCATTATTTTCATGAAGTCCAAATGGAAGAACAAGAGGCAAAATCCAAGTGATGACTAAAAAATGATGAAAAATATATATAATTAAATACTAAAAAATATCATAACGTCATTAATAGAGATAATAATACACTACACTATACATGAGATATATGCTCAGACTAGAGTAATTTGATATTTCCCTAGCATTATATTTCCTCCCCTTCCCAATTCAACTACACATGTGTCGTCATATTTCAGTCGTGTTCGTTTGGTTACCACGCCGGTGGCTGGGGAAAGCCGCCTGTGGACGAGCTCGGAAAGCCGCTGTACGGCGATGTCTTCGGAACGCAGGGGGGAGAGTTCCCGGTATGTCTTCTACCTATGTCCCTGATTCGTCACGTATGGGTGAAAGACTTGCGCTATGACATAAAACAAACATTGACTCGCTCGCCAAGTCCCTGAAAGAAATGTCGACTGTGCCTGCAGATTGTCGAGATTGGGAAACCTTTGAGTTTGATTTCATGCTCAAGCTCAAATTTGATGGTGATTTGTGAGCAAAACGTTTTAGTTGAGCATGAAATTGTACTCATGATAAATTTGTGAATTCGAGGCATTCTATAATGACAAAACGGTCAAGATATTTCACAAGCTCTCGCAAGGAGTTGTGACTGCAAGCCTTAAGCCAAACTAATGCAGAGCTTTCAGTATTGGCAATACTCTCCCTGCAATACTCTCCCTGCCAGTGTCACTGAGAGTTCTCGATCATTTACAGCTGAATGCATCCTGTGTGTTGTCTTGTAAGTGTTGGGAGACAGCGGCCCCATTCCTTTCAGCTGTGGGAAGTGTTCGGAGTACTCTGGACAGACAATTTTACCAATGGAACGTCTCACACATTGCGGTCTGTACTTGCATACTGCACGGTCTGTACTCGCTGGCACAGACCACACAAGAAAATTACACATCTAAGGCAACTCTTTACTGCCATCTTGCTTATGCGAGACATTCCTTTCACTCAGTACACCGTACTGAAGTGATGTCATCTGTCTGTCTGAGAACACGTCGCACACCTGAAAGGAATGGTGCCTTATTTAACATGATTATGGGACACCTAGGTTGTTATAAGATTACTAAATGTATGTCCCTCTTTTGGTTCAAATATTGACTTGTTTGGATTTGAGAAGTCGTACGATATCAACACCATGAATATATATGACACTTTTTTTTATGAACTAGTCCAAACATTATCATATCATAAATATTGTCATCTATGATGTCATATTCAGGTGCCTATTGAAGAGGAAGACATAGACAAGAGTCATTGGGGAGAGTTGGAGTCAGAAACAGAATCGGAGGAAGATTCTGAAGAGGAGTCGGAGGAAGAGGATCAAACTGGTCTTGTCACACCAGCGGAAGGGTAGGTAGTACCTGGTACTTAGAGGGTTACCGGGACTGCGTGTATTTAAGCCCTGGGCTGAAATATGGAAATGAGCAGTCCCAGTAGGCAGTATGTGGTACTTAGAGGGTTAAATAGTACCTGGTAATTGCTGTGTACAAAAATAATTACACAGCCAGTGCTCATAGGTTTACTGCAACACTATGTGCTACAAGTGTTCCACACTTCTTCCTACTCTAAACTGACAGGAAAGTGGCTCAAAACCCTGATTTAAGCAAAAAAGATAATAACATATGTATAAGTTCTGAGTAATTATGAATTTGTGGAATTTGTTTTTATCGGGGTGTATTTATGATTTTACAAGATGAAAGTTCCTATGTACATCCCCGAGATGACATCATATTCCTGCAAGGCAAAAATCTTAATAATAATTCTGCATGGATTGTTGCTCCTAGGCTTGTGACGCCGAGCGGCTTGACCTCCGTTCCCATTGGTGTGGAGACACCGGAGATGATCGAGCTGAGGAAGCGCCGAATCGAGGACGCCATGGATCAGGGTGGAGACACGCCCGCGTTGTACACCGTCCTTCCAGAGAAGAAGGCGGCCGTGGGTGGGGCTATGATGGGTTCCGCCCATGTGTACGATGTCACAGGGGTGAGTATCGTCTGTATGCCTGGGGTGTGCGTTTCACAAAAGGGTCGTATCGGTAGTCCTGGCCTAAATCAGTCTGTGCGACATGCTTTTACTATAGCAGAAAATTATGGAATCCTTGATTTACACACACTCCTTGTATGACCCTTTCGTGAAATGCAGGCATGGGATGCGTGTTTCACGAATGGGATATACCAGTAGTTCCTGCTATAGTATAAGCATGGCGTACAGCCCTGATTTACGCCTCGACTAGTTTGACAATTGTAACACAGGCCTGGGTCCTGTTCTACGGAACGATTGTGTGAGAATACGTACTCTTAAGCATTTATTGCATGATATATCCACATTTACAAATAATGTCTACAAAATCCATATTTTTCCATATTTTGTGTACTTTTCAATTTTAAGGCAAAGAAAGGCATCATTGAATACCAGTCGTTAAAAGAGGTTTTGGATATAATCCCTTCTATGCAGTCTACAAAATCCATATTTATCACTGTTTTGAGTACTTTTCAATTTGAAGGTGAAGAAAAGTATATTATTCTTATTTCACGTATTCCTATTCCAAGGTGACAGCAAAGAAGGTCGGAGAGAAGGGGCCGACAGAAGGCATTGAGGTGTCCTTGAACCCTGAGGAACTTGACCTTGACACGGCCGCCATGCAGGCCAAGTATGAGCAGACGGTCCGAGAGCAGCAGTCGCAGTTGGAGAAGGAAGACCTCAGCGACATGGTGGCTGAACACGCAGCCAAACAGAAGGTAATTACCCCCCCCAATGCAATCCAAACCTAACCCCCATACCCTCGATCATTTATTCAAATTCGGAGAGTCCTGCTGTGTAGTCAACAGTTTTGTGTTCACAGATTTTTCTGTGATCATTTTGTTTCGGGCGGTCGAAAATATAAATACATGTAAATATAATTTGATATTTTGTCGGGTTCAGAATAAAAATTTTAATAATTGGAGATTATGAATGGTCGGTTGACAAATTAAATATATTTGATTAATATAATTGTCAATAAAGAGAATATTGTCAAAGTATATTCATGGTTCTTTCAGAAACGGAAAAAGCAGCAAGACAGTGGGAAGTCATCCAAGAAATACAAGGAATTCAAATTCTGAGGATTTTTGTGGGATGATTTTATGTATATTGTGACCTGTGCAGAATTGTGACTACTCGATTGTGGCTCACCAGCTAAATCAAGGAAAATGGTGTGTGTGCAAGTCAGCATTGTATAGATGCGTGTTTACAATTGGAATTGAAATCTAGTTCTGCAGCTTGTGTATACTGTGAAGACACTTTTTTCATTGATCGTCATTTTTTTAAATCATGGACTGTAAATTAATATTCACAATATTTGCGTAGTTGCAAGAGGCAGAGGTTTATGTTCAAACTAGACAATGATGTAATTCTGTACAATAAATCTCTTCTTGAACATACTTTTTACGATTATATTTTATTATATATTTTGAGGCTCCAGGGTTAATCTTGTAAACCTGGAATGGCCTGCAGCCCCAAGGTCATGGCTGTTTCAGCTGAAAACAACTCCTTGCACTACTCCTTGAAATTTAATTAATATTTTTGACCATCCTTGAATCCGTAAATAAGAAAATATATGATTTGAATATGACCATCTGCTACATGGCTACAATGCAACACAAAAATCTAACTACCCAGACTGTACCCATTGAGAAAAATGCTCATCAGCATGGAATACCAACACAACACAATGTAGTAAGTATTCACACATTTGGAACTAGTCGAACCACAACAGAACAACAATGATAGTTAACATTTTTATTTTTATGTCAAATATTTAAAGACAAGACATGATTAAAACATTTGTTACATTCCCTGTACTGGGTTGGGTCTTTATTGAAATAAACACTAAATATTAATTTCATGAACACGAGGCTGTCCATTGTGAGATTCATCAACAAAAGCAATAAAAACCTGTCTAGGAACGGCCTTGTTTTTCAGCATCGAGGAATGTCCACTATTCCCTCTGATGCTCGTTTCAAGATGATCCAAAACAATGAGAATATTGCAGGGCCGAGTAACACACATTTTAATGCTTTTCATGCATGTTCCATCATGTTGGGAGCACAAGTATCTACTTAACTTCCAAGTTAATTGTTATCAGCAATAGCTAACATAATGCGATACTTTGGGTTAATAGCTCAGCAGAAAGTAACTTTTTAGGATGATGCACAACTATACATAGCATAGAATTCAATTTGTTGGCATCGATTATTAAAAAGTGTCGACTAATTAATTGGTTATCAGATTCTCAAAATTCTATTTGGTATATCTATTAAATGACTGATATATATTTAGAACGATGCTTTCCATGGTGGATGGATAAATACAATATGACACACCTTTCGGGAACTGCAATGCAAGTTTTGTCTCGAGGCAAAAGTGTATTAACAATTCTTATTGCCTTGTTCTTTAATCTTATTTCTTTCATTTTAGGTCATCCATCTGAAAAGCACTCGATAAGATAAAATTTGAAATTTATGCAAAATGGTCATTAACATGTTAGCAAATCAAATGTGGGTATTCCGTCGCTTTCTGAAGAATATTGTTATCTGTTCACTGTGAAAGAACCTACTATCTCGAAACTTATCCAGTGGCTGCATAATGAGTCCCTACTTATACAGGAGTTCCACATAGGTGATAAGAAATTCCCAGGAGTTCCACATAGGTGATAAGAAATTCCCATACACAAGTATAAAATATGGCAAGAATTAGGTATTCTGTTCACATTATTATATATTAATTAGGCATTCTGTTCACATTATATATTCTGTATCACTACATAATACATTTCCCGAAAAGTATGAAATAGTATTTTGCCTTAATTTCTTAAAATCAATCATTTTTGGAAATTAATTATCATATTTGGCATAATGATATGCTCGACACATGAACAAAACCTGTATGTGGAATTCATGCACACTTCAAAACTTCCTCAAATCTCTATTAATACACTCCAAGACACTGAAAATATCTCCATATAAAGGCAATGCAGTGCTTTCATCTAATTATGCATTATATATATAAATATATATATATATATACAACACAGAACTAATTATTAAGGCATGCATGTTATGAACACGAATGAGAAAACGACACATAATGTATCAGTTGCTACTCAGCAACCAGATCGCATCGATAGGGAGCCATCACTAAGCTCATTCGTACGATAAATAGTGAGAAAAATAATTCTCGTACCTAAAGTAAAACAAACAACTTTCATATTGACAATATAATATATATGCAAGTATAACTGATAAGTAATATCTAAATAAAATGTTAATTTGTGGTTGTGTTCCAGTTGCCTTGTATATATGATCTACGACAGATCCACAAAGCATGATAACAATGATATATTCTTTATAAGTATATAACTTCAATATATATATATATATATATAATATAGGTAATAGACTTTGATACAAACATATAAGTACCACTCCAGCATCATACCAGTCGATATTGTTACAATGTCGTATATGATGATCTTGATTGAAAATGTACATTGTATGTTGGTAGGTGGATCTCTTTAATGAACAGATTTTAGGTTTTACCCCGATACTTGTTAAAAAATATATATGATTCTATATTCCTGATCGCCTTCCAAATATTTCAGGATTTGATACATGTATATAAAAAAATTCTTTTCAAAAGACATGAAACGTTTGATTCCTGCTATATACAAGTAATCGTAATCATAATGCTGTACATGTCGGTGATGTTGATGCTGAACTTTTGTGAAATATACACAAATTGTCTGTTTATTATTTTCAGAAAAGGCAAAGCAAAAATGGTAATACAGGACTTTGTTCCTGAAAATTATTAAAGCCAACTACATATATATTAAGCACCGTGAGGAAACATGTTGTATTATTGAAAACCTTCGACAGAAAAACCAACTTTGCATATCTTTTGATAACTTCCAACTAAGCTAGCAAAATAATTATTATCAACTGAATAATTGAAACAAAAAAAATCTTTCTACCATTTTCATACCAAATTAAAGTAAAATGAAAACCCTACATGTACACAGATTGTCTGGTGAATTAATATCATGTGGTGGTTTATTTAAAAAATAATGATAATGTTGATGAAAACAATTATTTAATTCAACCAAATTAGGTTGAATTCAACACATACTAATTAGGGAAACATGTTTGTCATTTTATGATGTTTTCGACCAGTGCTAGGACACCAGCAATATCAGTGTACTTATTACTGCAAGACCCCATAAAACATGACTGATATCTAAAAAAACATGACTGATATCTAAAAAACATGACTGATATCTAAAAAAAATATACAAACACCTCAAGGGTGATGGTTGGCATCAAAATCTTCAACAAAACCCAGACTAGAAGCAAGAAAATTTGAAAATAAAATCTAGAAACATTAATAGCTAATATATACTGTCATTTCTGAGATATTCTTGGTATGTAACTATTTCCCATGTTAAACTATGTAGCTGTCAAGCCCCAAACAGGATTTGAACTGAATTGTATTTTTAATCTGACACACTACCACTATACTATTATACAGACCCCAATATGGGACATATAAACTCTGTAAATATTAGATTTAAATTCCTACACATATATTAATAAAATTTGGACTTATTAAAAATGGTAGAATTGATGGAAAGCTATCCCTCATTTCACAGAACGAGAGTCGTAACTTCCATGCGTCAACATGGAGATGCGACTCGTGTAGTGCTGCGATCATTTGGTGGAACGGGGCCTGAATTTTAAATTATCCAAAAAATATACAACGCCATACTACATGTAACACATGAACAAATATCAAGAAAACAACTTCAGTATTTGCCGTGACATCAGAAATGTTCAAATATTGGGGACAAATGTATAGAAAATTTACAATTTGCTTGTGAAACTCCACAAAAGTTGAATTCTACTTCAGTATTTTCCTTGACATCAGAAATGTTCAAATATTGGAGACAATCTGCTCATGAAACTCTACAAAAGTTGAATTCTACAAACAAACAAAAAGAAGAAGATAACCAAAACAAAAACCTGAATCTTCCATACAATTAAATGTGTACATTTCGATTTTGCCAGCCAGGTTTTCAAGAATTCCATGATTACTAAGACAGTCTTCCTAGAACACTATAACTTAGTAATATTAGTATCTTGTGCAAATAAAAATTGAAAATGTCATCTGAAAGATGCTGGCTAGTTGGTCAACCAATGCTAACTGTAATTCAACCAATGCTAACTGTCATTCAACCAATGCTAACTGTCATTCAACCAATGCTAACTACCATTCATATTGATCGGAGGCAGTTTATGCAAGTTTGGGAGACATTCATGCAAGGGACATAACTAATGTCATGCTCAAATACTGGCAAAGGAGATAACTGTACTGTCAAAGCACGACAGACCAAGTGGCTTCGGGGAACACGATTGGGGTATGATCCTGTCGAATCTTGTCATGAATACCATGACATCTAAAATTCATGAAAATTCAATACTACACACATATATATACATATTATATACAGTGTATATGCTTCAACATTCGTAGCACCATCATATATAAAAAGAATACCAGATTATATTGATAAATATTAAAATCAAGATTTTAAGAAATATCAAGTTAATTTCTTAAAACTTGTCTTTTCCAACACTAAATATAAACATAATTTTGCAACGTGATATGCAATGTCTTAAATACAATTTGATGGTCAAAATATAAATGTATGGTGCTCCGATATGGCAAAACCCTATACTAGTATGTAAGAGAGAGAAAGTAAACCCTTGCTATAAATATTACTGAAATACAAATATACCAAAACGCTATGTATTTAATTAAATAATATTCAGAAACATTACAAATACTTGTTAGTCTCCTGATGATTTGCATCTTTTAAAAACAGTACAAATAATAAAACATTAAAAAAAACATTCAACACAGGTTGTGCGATGCCAGTTTAACGTCCAAATAACTGTTGGAGGAAACCAGAAATGACCCAGTGATTTCTGTCACGTATAGCAGCAACACCGGAACAAACAGTGACTTTCATATTGTGTCATGGATAAAATGTCCTTTTGATTCCGTCGTGATTTGGTGATATGAAAGACATTCCATTGTAATCAAACGATAAATAACACAACAAAACAAATTGTGTCAAAGAGGTACACTTCTTTTAAAAGGCGACAAAACAAATTGTGTCAAAGAGGTACACTTCTTTTAAAAGGCGACTTCATACTGGGAATTCACAAATGTGCATAAAGTAATTTTCTTTATTTCAAAGTAACTCAAAAGTAAATTCATATTGTATAAAACTAAAGAACTGATGATCCTGCACTACATACAGTGATTGATTTCCTTCCAAACGATCTGTTTATAGATAAATCAGCTCATTTTCTGGGGAGTCTCTTTATTTACATAGACTATGTTAGTAAAAGTATGCTGTGATTGGTCCTCGGTCAGACAGTTGAGAGGTCACATGCTCCTGCTCATCTAGCAGTATGTAAACAAACCCACTGACGGCCTGGAAAATGAACTGATTTATCGATAACAGATCATTTGGAAGAAATCACTCACTGTGTGTGGTGTAGGATCATCAGTTCTTTAGGTTTATACAATACAAATTTAGTGTTTGAGTCACTTTAAGCGACTTTGCCATGCATTATTTTTATCACCTCTATAATTTCTTATGCTGCCAGGTCAGTTACAAGTTCATTGAGACATTGTTTCACTGTAAGGCCATAGTTACTTGATTCCCTGGTTTACATAGTTTTCTGTGATAATTTGTGCACAGGTGGTTGAAAATAAAAATAAATATAATTTGATACTTTTTACCAGTCAGTCGGATCCAAAATATAAATAATAATAATTGGCAATTATGAATGGTTGGTTGACAGAAAATACATATACTTGATTGATATAATCGACATAAACACCAGTACATATAAATTGTTCAGATCTGAATTCACAATTATCTCCTTGTTTATCTCCTTGTTAAATGTTAAATGATGGTTTATACGGCTTGGTACAATAATTTTCTAAAAACTGGTACACTGTCGGCAGAATATAATAAAAATTATTATATGTATTTTTAAAATAGGACAATATTGGGTCAGTGGATCCATAAACCATGGAATTATATAAATATGGCCTAAATAATGTTCCAAGGGAAAGAATATGTATGTTATTATTATTATTATTGTTTTACGTCACAGCTGAATATCTCATCCATAGGAGACGACGAATATGTATGTAATACTAAATAAAGAATTATTCCAATGCAGCCACTGGTGGACGATTACTTTCTTATACTTCGTTCAGTATTACGGTGCAATCGCCCGAACGCAACTTACACTGTTAGTAGTGAGCCCTGTTGAGCCAGTATAGAAATAGAAATACAAAGTATCTACATATACATATTTACTGGCTAATGACGAAACTACACAACTGGTAATATGGGTACCCATCTTTAGCATGACTGAATTCCTGATATAAATATGATTTATGAACACATATATATTTCTGAGTTTTGCATTTTCAATCATACTGGATACATCAGGTAATCTATTCCTAATATAATGAATTATAAAATAAAAATGATGAAAATTTGACATTTAATTAATTAATCCTCCCTAGTACTTTCACCCACTTCATAAGAAAACATAGAATTCTTAGAGCAAAAGTATGTTTGCATATATACCCCAGAACATGAATGTATATAGCAAAAGTCATTAAAAGACCATTAACTTCATTGAAATGTTCTATAAAAACTATTGTGACATGATCATAACTTTGTCAGATTTTCCTACACAATGGCATCTGCTCACAGGAGTGTTGTCTGCTTCACAGGAGTGTTGTCTGCTTCACAGGGGTGCCGTCTGCTTAGGTGCAGTATTTATAGCACACTGCGACCTCTGACCCAGAGAGACAATAAGGCAGTGTATAATGTGCTAATTGTAAGGCAATGTAAAAAAAATTCAGACACACATGAAAATATTATGCTTACATTATCCAAGAAAGGCTGCAAGATCCTTATACTTCTACAGGAAAATACTATCTGTATTGGGGCAATATATGCAATCCGGGATGTGTCAATTTGACAAGAGAACACTGTGAGAAAGAGGGAGCTAGTCAGAGTAGGAGATATATAGATAGATGGAAAGAGCAAGAGAGACAGAAATGGAATGGAGGGAATGGAAATCTGAGAGGGGGGGATGGACCGAAAGAGAGAGGGAGGGAGAGAGAAGGGGGAAAACTGCGCAGGCATAAGTAGAGTATTTCAGGTGATGTGACCTCGAGAGATCAGCACAGACATACATACATACAGATACACGACATGCATACAACTTCATCTTCCATTATGACTCCCCTTGACTTCACCGATGCCATTCACATAATACTGCACAAAACCTGATATCGATGATAAAACCGTTCAAGCTGCGGGGCTTCTGAGTTCCTCAGGACCCAACACTGTCCCTGTCCCACTTACACAAAGGTTACACCTTGAGGTCAAAGTTGAGGTCGCTCGCTCGTGCCGATCTCATGACTTTGGCTTTTCACGTAGCTTGCTGAGATTGTATGTCTCGTTGATGCCCTTCTGGCCGATCTCGTTCCAGGTGTTGAGATTCTTCTCACGTCGGTACTGTTCCCAGCGCTCATCGTCAGACTCGTGAGTCAGATAGCGCAGACCGACCTGTGTCTCCAGGATACGGAGGTCACACCAGGTCTGGTAGTCCTGCAGCAGCAAAAACAAGGAAAGGCCTTCAGTAACTGAGCAAAATTTAAAGATAGCCACCATTTTTTAAGTGCTTCAATATGTATAATAAATTCTGTTCTGAAATTAAATCTAATCTGTTGGACTAAAACAGTGTAACAATGATACTGGCATCCATAAATATACATACTATAAAACAGTGTAATAATGATACTGGCATCCATAAACATACATACTATGATCGAGATGGCTAAAGATAGCGTGGGTTTTTTTATAATTAAAACAGCAGCTGAGTTTCTTGGGTGGCCAAATTATTGGATCAGTAAGATATACACCTCCTTGCCACCACCTGCTCAGTTGCCATTGACTTGAATGAATAACTCTGAATTTCTTTGAATAAGCATTTTTGGAAAATGACAATTATTACATTATTTGAAATCTCATAGTTATAAAAATAAAAAACCCATCACAAATGACCATTTTGCAAGATGTACAGTATGTTCACTCTCATCAAAAAGAATACTTTGTTTTTTCATTCTGAGACACAAGAATACATCTGAATATGTCCACATGTTGCTGTACCCACACATGACATTCTAGATAATACATCTGAAAATTCTTTATCTCCCTGAGTTGAAGAGTTACAAGTGACCGATCGCATTGCCATGCTACCTGTAACCACACATGGAATAAATCTGATATTTTTTTTTTATATCCCTGAGTTGGCGAGTTATAGACGTCTGAATGTGTCGACATGCTATCTGCAACTACATGTGATACATGGCATTTTTTTATATTTTGTTATCTCCATCAGTTGAAGAGTTACAAGCGACTAAATGCGTCTGTGCATTACCTGCAGCCACACATGACACAGAGATTTGTCCACAGTGAATCTCTTCCTCATCTTCACCTGTAACAGGTTGCTGATCACATCAATGGCTGCAACAGAAGCAGTGTCTAATTATACATACTGCATGGCTGTACGTCATTTGGACACGAATGTCGAGTCGAATGCAGGAATTTCAAATCAATCGCCAAGAATAACTAGAGTTACAACAGTCAATTAGCGAACATACTCCTCGATTCAGAGTTGCGATGTCATAGAACAGAGCACTATGCATATCGAACAGCTTACAGTCCTCTGTGATTGGTCAGTCATGCTGCCAATACTTTAGTTTTGTCCTTGTTTAATTTTAATTTCAGTGTGTATGGAGCACTGGACTCGACAATCGAGTGCCCAAAACAAATGGAAGCCTTGAATACCAGTACTCAAGCTAGTGCTGGTAAGTGTATTTCACTAATATAATATTTGCTTTATTTGCAAAAATCCATTCTTTCACGCATCCAATTCTCCACAAATCCATTGCCAATCACTGTCTTAAGAATTGCATGTGCACATGGTATGCACTTACAAGCAGTGACATCATATATGTCAAACATTTCTTATGAGTTCTGCCTCAAACAGGAATGGCAACAGACAACTGTGATTTCAGCAGGCCCCAAGCCACAGCCAGTGCAAATAAATTGACCCCTGGACAAATAAATTAGTGGATCTCTGCGAAAAATTGCTATGCCTGCTCACTTATTTTGCATATCAAAGGTATACAAACATAAAGAAACTGGGGAAATAGACAATTTATACTTTTTAAGATAATGTTATACTATCATCACTTTTGTGTGTTTTCAATAAATGATGATTCTGTTTGAGTACCTTTAACACCGATATGACTGAATATCATGTTTTAGTTTGTCAAATTAAATAGTTAATACTGACCTTCCTGTGATATTTCCTTCCAAGGTGTGGGTGGATACATAAATGCTGCATTCTGAATCTGATCGCTGATCTCTTCATCTTCGTTGAATGGGAACGTACCACTAAGGCTGGAAAGTGAATGGCAACATCTTGGAAATTTCAGAAATTTTAATACACAACGATGTCATTCAGTCACCATGAAGGAAAATTTAAATCTCCTCGACTACATCTGAACGATGTTATGTACAATGATGTTGTTATGTACAACAATGTTGTTATGTACAATGATGTTATGTACAATGATGTTGTTATGTACAATGATGTTGTTATGTACAACGATGTTGTTATGTACAACGATGTTATGTACAATTATGTTATGTACAATGATGTTGTTATGTACAATGATGTTGTTATGTACAACAATGTTGTTATGTACAGTGATGTTGTTATGTACAACAATGTTGTTATGTACAATGATGTTATGTACAGTGATGTTGTTATGTACAATGATGTTATGTACAATTATGTTACGTACAATGTTGTTATGTACAATGATGTTGTTATGTACAATGATGTTGCTATGTACAATTATGCTACATACAATGATGTTATGTACAATGATGTTATGTACAATTATGTTGTTATGTATGATGTTGTGATGTACCATGTTGTTATGTACAATGATGTTGTTATGTACAACGATGTTGTTATGTACAACGATGTTATGTACAATGATGTTGTTATGTACAATGATGTTGTTATGTACAACAATGTTCTTATGTACAATGATTGCTTCAGGAACATGGCCTCAGGTTTATTCTTGCATACTGTATAAAATATCCATATTATATGATATCAACAAGGGCGCGTGTGTGTGTGTAGGTCTGTGGGTGTGTAGGTGTGTAGGTGTGTAGGTGTGTGGGTGTGTAGGTGTGTAGGTGTGTGGGTGTGTAGGTGTAGGTGTGTGCAGGTGTCCTTTAGAAAGATATTTCATTAGATAGTTTTCTGACAGTTTCACATTTAATTTACTGTCATGAAATTCCATCTGCATCAGTTTATATAGAAAATTCTGTTAAAAAATAGTAGTTTATATAGATAATTCTGTTAAAAAATAGTAGTTTATATAGAGAATTCTGTTTAAAAATAGTAAGGGACTGCAAATTTGTAGCCAAATACATTTCTACAAATGTAAATTCATAGTTACCTCACATATACTACTACACCAACTGACCACATGTCAAGTGATCGATTATAACCTTTACGTTTTAGCACTTCTGGGGCTGTAAAAAAAATAATACATCAAAAGAAATAGCATTGTAATGGTTTTGTAGTAGCAAAAATTACATTTCATCATTTACGGGACAAAGGTCTACTGTTTGTAATTTAGAGGTATCAATCGTGAATTGATACCTTCTAAATTGAATTGAATACCCAACGCATTGAATATGTCACCCATACATTTTTGGGTATATTTTTTTTAAAAGAACAAAAATACATCTGATAATTCAAGGACTAGCAGAGAATGAGTGAGTTGCTGTTTTACGTTGCAGTGGGAATCTTTCACTCATACATAACTCAAGCAGAGAGAACCAGCTTACCAAGGTAGGCAGGAGTTCCAACAACGGACCTCCGGAAAGATTTTTCACCAATGATTCTCGCAAAGCCAAAGTCACAAAGTTTGACCTGAAATAAAAATGCTGTGATGACAAGATATCTGTCTGCTAAATTAATGTCATTCACCTTTTTCATTTTTTAAATTTTTTGTTATTGGTGTTTAGAGCCATTTTCAAGATTCTTTCACTTATATCATGGCTTGTCAGTTTAGGGCAGGAGGAAACCCACAATATCCATAGCGCTGAATGTTGCAGTAAACCTCCGAGCACCAGCTGGTACTGACAGACCAAGGTTGATAACTGTATTGCTATGGTTGAGCTGGAGTTCATACTCAAAAATGTTTCATAATCCCGAGACCCAAAGCTCCACGAGGGAAAGATAAACCATAATTCCAAAGTTATTGTTCTTATTACTCATAATGAAAATTTAATAAAAATAAGCATAATAAATAAGTCATAATCACTTCTCTTTTTAGTAAAGTTTACACATACACAATGACATCATTACAACTTCTCCATATGGGCCTCAACGAGTATGTTGGTATCCAGTTCAAGTTTATCAAAGACTCTAGTCCACACTTGGAACAGAGCACTTTGACAACCCAAAAAATATGATTACTAACCATTTAGTAATATACAGATTTAATACATAAATCCAATTAAATCCAGTATACAAAAAAAAACACCATAAAAATGCCAGAGATTTTCACATGTGAAAATAACCTGGGACCTTTGGCTCTGGTGAGTGAGTGAATTAATGTTTTATGTCACAGCGGGAATCTTTCACCCATACATGACGAGTTGGCTCTGGTCCAGCGTTCTATACATGGTAAGGTCACATTATGGTAGGAGACATAGCAAATATGAGTTAGTTTGATGTTTCATATGAAGAAGAAATATTGAGGAAATAAATACATATTTTTGGTGATAACTGGTCACAAATGACTGCCAAAAAAAATGAAATAAATAAACAATGCATAAAAAATGACAACATATTTTTATATTGATTTATCAGTTACACATAGACAAACAGGGAATTAGCTTAGGTTACCTCCAAAGATATTCATGCTGTTTATGTTGCGTAATTCCGTATGGACTTTCTACATACCTGAGGGAAAGCTGTTTCTGTGGACAACAGGACATTCTCTGGCTTCAAATCACAGTGGACAATACTCTTGCAGTGAAGGTGCTTTAAGGCAACCAAGATCTAGACATACAATAACAATTGTTAAGATCTATACACAGCAACAAAAAAAAGTTACGTGTCCTGTTCCAGGATCATGGACAGGACACCTGAGGTGAAAGTGTCCTCCCAGGATCCTGGAACAGGACACCTAACCTTTTATTTAATATTACAGACTGTGGTCACTAGCAGATAACTCTATAACTTTTACGAACAAGCAGTGCAAGAGTTGCTTCCCTTAGTAGGAATTTTTTCCAACTTTTATGAACAAGTAGTACAAAGTTGTTTCCCTTAGTAATGCTCAGAGTTGTTTCCTCAGAAAAGAGGTTTTTTTATGAATCAACACCACAAGCCGAAGTTGAAATGAGTCGCTATGACTGCCAGCAGTTCATTTACACAATGTGCACTGAACATAGGTGCATAGACCTGCGATTGAAAGAAGCTATGTCCCGACATTCTTAAAAAAAATATGTATCGGAGGCTATGCAGCATCGATATCAAAGCATGGTGTCGGTGAGGACATAATACCAAATCAGGGTGTCGGTGAGGACACAACAGGACGTACTTGTGACACCAGGTATTTGGTGACTCTCTCGCTGAGGCGACCCTTCGTACTGGACAGGATCATTTCCAACATGTCACCTTTCAACTTCTCCATCACTACAAAGATCTGAATAATTGAAAATGCATCTAAGAGTTACAAGGAATTACAGATGAATAACTCATGAGTTGCGAGGAATTACAGATGATCTTTCCAGCTTTAGCAAGTGAGTGACAGATTTATTCCTTTTGGTCACAGTGGGAATCTTTCATGATCACAGCAAGGGACTTACCAGGGCTCTAGACTAACATATACCTAATGTAAAGGGTCTGTAAATTGCACTGCGGGCAACCAATTTTTTAACATATAGCACCCTTGGTACCTTTGCAACTTGCCCTGACTAGCCCTGCGGGCAAGTAACTCAAAATGTTAGTCTGCAGTCCTGTTTACATAATCAACTTTCACGAGGGAAAGATAATCTGTAAATTTCCTAAAGTACCTAGTAGGTTATTCTTTTTAAGCATAATAATCAAATTATAAATAAATGATCACAAGTTATGATATCATTGTATAGATAGCCGACTCCTTATGGCCAGAAACGACCATAAAAATGAGTCTCTTCCAAACACAATTGAGAACATTGAAAATACAAGTCTCAACACTATATTATAGTGAAATATCATAGGAATGTTTACATCTTAACATCAGTGCTGGTGATAACAAAGAATGATGTAGATATGGTTATCAACAAAGCTGGGTATCGTTTCTTGAAACTCTCGCATCTACTAGGAGGCCATAAGCGATCTTGTAGCGATCTCTTGTACAGCACTGAGTCAATGGCACTTATGATAGAGCTATGGTCTCATCATGAATATGAGTGCTTTGAGAAACAGTACGTTGTTCAACAAGTAACAAGACATCAACTGCAGAAAGCAAAACATCACATGATGTTATTCTGAGTCTAAAAGTAGACATGTCAATCAGACATTGAAATCAACATGGGTTTAGGTATGTCAAAGTAGTTCCAGCTGACTGGCAACCAATGAAAAAAGGGTTATAAATAGTTAGCTAAAGAAGATTACACCATATCTCCTACATATGATGCACAACAGAAAATCATACACAAACTCCCATACTAAGAACCAGGCCCCATTTTCTTGAAAGAAACTTGAGTTTGAGATTTTACTCAGCTGAGATTTCTCCCATTGACTCAGTGCTGTAACTTAGTGAAATTGTAGCTGAGTTTTTACTCAAGTTACAGATTTTACTCAGCTGAGATTTCTCCCATTGACTGTAACTTAGTGAAATTTGAGAAATCTCAGGTGAGCAAAATCTCAAACTCGAGTTTGTTTCGAGAAATCTGGTCTTTCCATCCCAACAATAAGTTGCATCTCGCTGCTTAGTTTTTATGTTATTTATGTTTTAATTGGGTTTTAGACTGCAGTGTCCCATCACTCACACATTGAAAAATACTCGAAAACTCGAGACTCCTGGCTATGGGTGCTACTTTTTACCACCTGAGCTATGCAGGCTACAAAGAAAGCAACCAAAATTCACCAAGTTTTTTTAAAGTCACATCAGCCACAGCAACAGCACATGCTTCACGATGTGTTCACAGAACAGGATATCTGTGTGACAATCCAGCCAGAGAACAGGCATACTGATGAAGTGCACGTGAAATGTGTTCTGTATCATAACAGTCAGTTCATGAAAAGCACTTGTCTGTTACTGGGATGTTATCCTATACAGAATATACAATAGCTAAATATAATTCAGCCAGAATAGTTCAGAGTGATTACAAAATGTTTTAAAAGGGGGATGTGAATTTCTTTTATAGTTTGATGCCTATGTTACAATTTGAAGTTTGATTTGCTTACTACTTATTTTATTGACTTTACCCTCAAACATTGGGTCAGACTTACCCGCTCGGGAGTTTCAAACATCTGTTCCAAGTTCACTACACCGGGGTGGTGCAGATTCTGAAATCAGAATTTGTGCCATAAGTTTTGGGGATTTGATAAGGTTTGTGTGTAGGTGTGTGTGTGTGTGTGTGTGTGTGTGTAGGTGTGTGTGTGTGTGTGTGTGTGTGTAGGCATGTGTAGGTGTGTGTAGGTGTGTGTGTGTGTGTGTGTGTGTGTGTGTAGGCGTGTGTAGGTGTGTGTAGGTGTGTGTGTGTGTGTGTAGGTGTGTGTAGGCATGTGTAGGCATGTGTGGGTGTGTAGGTATGTGTAGGCATGTGTAGGTGTGTGTAGGCATGTGTAGTTGTGTGTAGGTGTGTGTAGGTGTGTGTAGGTGTGTGTAGGCGTGTGTGCAGGTGTGCTTTGGAAAGATATTTCATTAGATAGTTTTCTGACAGTTTTACATTTAATTTACGGTCATGAAATTCCATCTGCTATAAATTCAGAGTGAGTGAGTCATTGCTTACTAATGAAGATGTTCAGCAACAAATAAATAATATGTTATTAGAAAATATTTAATGATTCCTATTGACATTCGATTTCCTAATGCTCAGTTTTAACATTTGGTGTTTTAACAAAACAAAAGTATGTTTTCTTTCTTTCTTTTGTGTCTGTTATTCTTAAAGAAATATAATTCTTAATGTTTATATCCAATTCAATTTAGTTCATTATCAATACCATCCTTCTTGATTGCCTAAATGCCAATCCAATAAATTGTGAAGGAAAAGGTCATATAACCCTTCATTGAACATGAACAAAGACTGGCAGGCAATGGTGGACACAAAATTGAAACCAATTTGATTATTTACTGGTAAATATGTAAAATAAAGGTCTAATTAATAATAATTACTGCTATTGATAAGCATTAAAATCTAAACAATTTATGTGTACTGGTGTTTATTTTTGTGAACCAACCATTCATAATTTCCAATTATTAATTTTTTTATATTGTACCGACCTATTGTATCTATGGCCTAATAAACAGTATTTATTAACACTGAGTTCACCATGGTCAGTGACACCTTCAAGAGCCCCAGATGGGGCGGGTGGTAGTGCAGTGGTAGAACATTGGACTTCGGAGCCAAAGGTTCCAGGTTCAAATCCCGCCCCGGGGGCCTGGTATCAATGTTCGCGAAAGTGACCTTTCTGATGCGATATTGATAGGATGCGCTGTCTGTAGAGTTGCAATGCAGTTATCATCTTTCGTCTTGTCAGTACCAGCCGATGCTCACAGGTTTACTGCAACATTCAGTGCTACGGGTGTTGCCGGTTTCCTCATGCCCTAAACTGTGAATCCCCAATTTAAAAAACAAAACAATGAAGAGCCCCAGCTTTTGTTGTCATGGTGCTTTGACACTTAAACATGAGGTATGAACAACACAATAACTAGACAATGACTTTTATCGTGCATCATTATCAAAAAATAATAAATAATAATAACGTGTACATTTATACTGCACCAAATCCATGCTTTAAAGCGCTACATTATTACGGTCAATGGATAAGTGATCACGTTTGATCTGATTGCTTCACGTGATGTCGATAATTTGTAGTAAAAATCATGAACAAACAAAGTGCAAATCTAAATAACACGCTTAGTGAATGAAACACTGTCCAAATAGATGACTTCTCTTCTCAAAATACTTAAATAGAAATTCAATAGCAGAAGCTCTACTAGGATGTTGATTTCGGGGCAACATGATTTGAAATGTTGACTAGACTAATTTCATTACAGTGGACCCTGTTTGTCCGATTCCAACGGTACCCAAACGGTTTTGACATGTAACCAAACTTTTTATTATACAATTTACCCCGATATTCCGATCGGTAAAAAACTGCAACCAAAGTACTGAACTAACAGTAAACTGCTTCGTTAATCAGACCGCTCATGTCAATAAAGTGAATACATGACACTTTCGTTGTCTAAATCTCGTTCACAATGAGTAAACATTATTTCTGGTTTTGGTTACCTCATGATTCAGAAATCCGATTGATTCGCTATCCAAGTCTGGACCGTGCGGATTATTGGGGATACACTGTATAAGGATCCAACAGTTTGGGCATTGTTTGATTAAATATTAAAGCTAAACGTATCGATGTCAACATGTATTCTAAAATGTTTCACCACCACCTAATTTTTTTTATGGACATTTTGCCCCCACTGTTTTTTTATGGACGTTTCGGACCCACTGCATTTATCTTCCATTCTTCCATGTATTTCGTTTGTAAGTACGTTTCATATGTTGTGCCATGTTTTCCTTTGCCGGAAGTCTCATTTGAATCGGAACTGATTGAGGAAATCTACTCAGATGGATAACAATGCATTGCACTAAATCAATAGATTTAAACATTATTTGAATAAAGGTGCTATTTTAAAAATAATTATTTGATGTAAACAAATTTTTAATTACAAGTTGTTTTTTTATCAGAGGTTCAGTGATTTTTACAATTTTTAAATATAGATATTCTCGATCTAGTAATTTATGTAAATTTTTTTATTTTAAATTCAAAGCTAAACATGGTATTCTGACAGTGCACGCAAAACAGTTAATTCAAAATACAATGTCTAACAGACAGCAATGCTTTGAATTTCCCTCAAGACTATTTACTATATATTTTAACAAACCAGATGCGAGAATGTGCATTGAGTCCTTGAAAATCCATCTACACACCTAGGATGAGTTATTGTATTTTTTTGGAAATTTCAATCTTCGTTCAGGGATATCAGAGATACGATTTAATTCAGAGGTATTTATGGCAAGAACTGCTTCCATGGGGAGCAGGAAATGGTACCATTAAGACAACTATAGAGCTTGACAATAAAATTTCAGTCGATATTGAGAGAGCATCAAGTGTTCTCCCTTGTTATATATTAGATTGTAGGCGAGGTTGACATAGACTGGTAGCATGTCTCCTTAATATTATTATTTTTTTGTATTATTATATTTTATTATTAAATAAATGACTATAGTATTAGATCTATATAGATATAAAAAAAAATTTTTTTTTACTGTTCTATCACCGAACCCCTGTGTTTTTTTATGTACGGAAAGGTGATGGGTTGTTTGGTTTTCGGTCATTTGTATATATATCAGACTCTATATATCTAGTGATATTTGGTCTTTCGGTTGTTTGGTGTTGGGTTGTTTTCATATTTCTTTTGTACATATTTTTAAATAGTGCCGACTTTATTATTATATCATTCCTATTGGAGGTGTGTTGATGAATAATTGAATAAATGTTTGTGAATTAATATTTTTTATGTACTTTTATACACTATTCATTAGCAGAATGTTCAGTTAGTGAAATGTCTGTATTTATTTTTGATGAATTTATATAAATAATAAATACTTTTGACTGATAAATCAACTCATTTTCTGGGCAGTCAGTCAATTTATTTACATAGACTGCTAGGTGAGCAGGAGTATGTGACCTCTCAACCGTCTGACAGAGCACTAATCATGCTCTTCTAATCATGTGACTAACATAGTCTAACTAAATATACAAACTGACTGCCAGGAAAAATTTGCTGGTTTATCGACAGATCATTTGGAAGGGAAGCAATCAATGTATGTGGTGTAGGATCATCAGTTATTTAGGTTTATACAATATGAATTTAATGTTTGTCACTTAAAAAAAAAGGTTTTTAATTGGCTTTTTATTAGAATCATATTTCTTCATGCAGTTAAAATCCCTCCAAAGAGGGATCTTAAGATCATGTGGCGGAAATGAACTAATTTTAGTTACATTCACACAACACACAGCAAGGTAACTGGATCAAATGTTCCAGCTGTCTAGATAAGTCTTCATGTTAGAAAGTTAATTATACAAATAACCTAGGTATGTTGCTCTACGTATAAAGGGTTTATCTCTGCAATTAGCTCACTAGGCTGTCTATTTTTGTCTTTTTTAAATTTGGGTTTAGAGCAGCTTTTAAGATTCTTTCACATATCACAGCTTGTCAGTTTTAGGGCAGGAGACCCACAACATCCGTAGCACTGAATATTGCAGTAAACCTGTGTGCACCAGCTGGTACTGACAGACCAAGGATGATAACTGCATTCCTAGGTACAGACAGCATATGCTATCAGAAAAGCATGATTGCATCAGAAAAGTAACATTTGCCAGGGCCTACTAGGTTGTCTAGACACTAGCTCACTAACTTGGAAATCTTCTCTCATTTTTCAATTATATTTTAACATTTGTATTGTTTTCTCTCATTGTCTGTCTACTTCATTTGTATTGTTTTCTCTCATTATCTGTCTACTTCATTTGTATTGGTTTCATTATCTGTCGACTTCATTTGTATTGTTTTCTCTCATTATCTGTCTACTTGATTTGGCTCTCGTGACAGTGTTGGCTTCAACATTCACATTTTCCATGGACGATAAATGAAAGAGAACATGAACTTGTTTTTCAAATTAATCAAATAAAAATTTTAACTGCCAGATATATAATCAATTTAGCAGTGTAGTAGTTTCATTACTTGTGATATATGCACTTGTAGTAGAAGTTTCCTTACCTGTAGTATAGACACTTGTAATAGTAGTTTCCTTACCTGTAGTATAGACACTTCTGTTTTCAGCTGTGCTTCCTGCTTTGTTGGAAATCTCATTTTGTCGATGACCTTTATGGCTACATTGCGACCAGATTTCCGGTGACGACCTACGATATGCAAAAATCATGTATTTTATCTCCTCTTAATTTATATATTTTATTTTATAAAAATAGGAATTTTCTTTTTTTTAAGAACCACTTTCAAGATTCATTCACTTAGGTATTTCTACAATTTCCCCCAAATGCTTACCTTTTCAAAGAAAATTAATACCATAATACCACTCTGCACTAGATCTATTAAAGAGGCAAGATCATACTTTTTATTTTATATATATTATATACATGTATATATTTTTTTCTAAATAATATATTATTGTTAAATTGGGGTTTAGAGTCGCTTTCAAGATTCTTTCACTTATATCACGACTTGTCAGTTTAGGACAGGGGGAAGCCCATAACATCCGTAGGGCTGAATGTTGCAGTAAACCTGCGAGCACTGGCTGGTACTGACAAGACAAAGGATGATGTCTGCATTGCCACTCCACAGACATCGCATCATATCAATATCGCGTCAGAAAGGTAACTTTCGCGAACATTGATGCCGGGTCCCCGGCGGGATTTGAACCTGGAACCTTGGCTCCAAAGTCCAACTGTTCTACCATAGATAGACTGATGCCTTGTGAGTATGAAATCAGGTGATGGACATTTCAGATGCCCAACTAAATACATTTTGTAGCTTAAATGAAAGTGATTATTTTTTTTCCTGAAAATTGTTTTTTTTTCTTTCTGAAAACTGTTTCGATTGTATGTCAGTTTACTGCAGGATAAAAATAAGCGCATGAGTGGCATACCACAATACATAGGTTGACGCACACTTCCGCTAGTTTTAGGTGGAATTTGTAAAATGTTTGATAAACTTGCAGTGACACAAAATAACTCGGTCATGTGCAGGAATTTCCTCAACGGTGTACTTACGCATTGTTGAACATCGTGAGCACTTTGATTTGGACAATGCTAGTTTTATAATGTCACGTAGATATATGTCATTTAAAACTGAAATTTGGGAGAGAGTAGCTTAATTATAATCAAGGAAGATAAATAAGATGATTCAGCCAGTGCCAATGATTTGTTTTATGGATTAAAATACGTACGATGTTGAATACAATCGTCGCAAATAACACTTGAGGCAACTAGTCGACTACTACTAGACTATACTAAATGACTAGTCAATTAGGAAAATCTGGTAGTCGTTTTAGCCCTAATAATGATTGATTCCAACATAATTAATGTACCTCTGTAAACTATTCCAACATAATTATCATACCTCCATAGACGATTCCAAATTGTCCGGATCCCAGCACATCCTCAGGAAATATTTGATACAGCTGGCTGACATCCGGCTAAAAGTAGTTCAATTATGTTACATTGGAGACTAGCTGGAGATTCCTCTAGCCTTGACCTGACTCTCATTGTCAGCAGGGAAGGCTTGAGGAATCTCCAGCTAATTTGAGACAAGAGAGTTTACAAGTTGTGTGTATATTATTTTTACAGTATTTGAGTGATGTTTCATCAATTGTGTGTTATGATTACAATCTATTGGCCGATTTGATGAACCAGTGATTAGAACTGAGCATTAGGCATATTGTATTGATACAAAACAATCTACCACCTCAATTTCGCTAAAAATATAAAATGTAGCTCACATTTGCTCAACATTGAAAATGTAGCTCAATTCAATAAAAAGTTGACAATTTATTAATTGTTTTCATTGCTAAGAAATATATTACTAGAATAACAAAGTTCCATCATTTTGATGTTAAACTATGATGTGAGCTAAACAATTTTATATATCGAAAACTACTGTATTTTATTTCATTATATTTTTAGATGGTGCTTAGTCAGGTCCTGTTGTTTAACAGTTGGCAGCAGGGATGAAACCTGCAACACCTAGCCCTAAGATTAATTTTTTTAAGTACAATTTCCATCCTTGCACCCCAGCGATTCTTAATTCCATTCAGGACTCACTTCATGTAGTACCCCTGGCACATATCTAGAGGGTATCTTGCGCAAACAGCCAACCAATGAAATCAATTCCCGAAGATTTTGGTGTAAAAATCTATCCAATGAAATATATTTTATAATTGTTATATTTATAGCTCTCTAGAGTGAGTCCTGAACGGAATTACGTACCACTGCAGTGTGAGGATGTACAATTTCATCCCCCATATAAAATATGAGCTTGAGCATGAAATCGTATGGAATTTTATTTTGGTAATCTGTGAGCGGGAACAGAGCATCCTATCACCAAGCAATCAGGCCAGTGTCTCACAAAAGGATCGCAGTCCAGGCCTAAATCTGGGCATACGCCATACTTTTACTAAAGCAGTAAGTAATGTAAAACTTGGATTGAGTCGGTCTTACTGGCGCAACCTGTTTGTGAAACGATGGCCAAAATGTTAACTTCTGCAGAGAGTGATGCAAGGCTCTCAGGCCAGCTTTAAAAACTTATTAGTAATTTTGCAACACGTCAAATTTTACATAATACTTTTTTTTTTTTTATGGTTTTATATTTTTTTTCTTAATTGGTGTTTAGAGACATTTCAAGATTCTTTCACTTATATCACAACTTGTCAGTTTAGGGCAGGATGAAGCCCACAACATCTGTAGCGCTAGATGTTGTGCCAGTCAACCAATGAGCACTGCCTGAGCAAATATGTGTTTGATCCATATGAGTGAGCAAGTTAGTTATTATTTTGTGTCACAGTGGAAATCTTTCATCCATACACGACGACTTGAAAACAAGAAGAAATCTTGTGAATTTATATTTATATATATAGTTTCAACCCATTTGAATTTATGTGATCATTACAAATCCAATACAATCAATCATTTTAAAATCTCCAAAAATTATTTACCGATTTCTCCGCTGATGACCCATCCATTCCGTTACTTTGATTGTCACCTGAAAACATTGAACCAGTGCTTGAAAACAACAAGTCTGTGAATAAGTTATTGCTTACCAATGCAGCCGAAAAATCTCTCACCTGTACACAACAACACTGGACAAAAATAATGACATTCAATATTCATCCATTGAGAGAGTGAACAAGACAAGTTCTTATGTTAAATGTCAAATGGCAACCAGACGATGGCATTGTGGCATTTGTTGATCAACATATTCCTACAACGCTGGTTCATACTTTTATATTTTAGGATACAAGTATTAAAGTTTGTCATGAAATGCATTGATACCCCTTTGGTAGATTATCTCAGTAAATATATTATTATTAATTAATAGAATGAAAAACAAAAGACTTCATTTTCCAATTTTGTACAACCTAATCACAAAAAAATCATTCAGATTTTAGGTCATACCTCTGACTGTTTACACTTCTGTGCTGTTTTTCTACCATCGCCCCTCAACATAAAATAATATTTACTCAAAATGATGCAAAATAAATTATTTTTGGTTTAATAAATAGTAAAAAAAATACGTAAATTTACCAAGCTAATCTACCAAATAGAAGTATCAATACCTTTCAATATATATCGTAAAACTTTTCAACAATATGTTAAAAGACTTCCATTTGTTTACGATTCATTATATCTTCATATTGTCATATCAGCATGATCTGCAATTCAGCAAATGGCCTATCCAACAGTCGTTCAACTCAATTCTGTTCTTGAAATAGGGTTTAGAACTGCTCTCGTGGGTAATTCACTCATATCACAGCTCTGCCACATTTGATCAGGAAGATGCGTAGCATTTTCATTTAATTTTCGATCAAGTTTAACGTGCCTGTTGTAGTTGCTCTGTGCACCAGTGCCAGCAATCAGGGTTCACATCATCACAATGACATCCCACCAGGATTGCATTCAATGTCTCAAGAGGCTTGTAAGCCTGCTAACTAAGCGGCTCACTTGCCATCTTGAACAGTTCCGCTGAGTAAGCTGATTCAAAATGACTGTCAACAATGCGTGCTAAAAATGGTGTCAACCAGATTTTGTTACTTACCGCCGACCATACTCATGACACTGGATGTAGGGGTGACTGGCATCAAGGCCTGACGTAGCGCCTGCTCCCAGTGGCGTGCCTGTTCCAAGCCGATGCCACTCTCGTGCGATGAGACGATGTTGGTCTCCTGGTGTCCAAACGACGGGTCTTCGCCAATGCAGTAGGTGATGTTGGTCGTCCGGATCTCAAACACATGAGGCGCACGTGATGATTCAACGAATTTAGACTTGGGTGGGTCCACTCCTTCTATAGCATTCAATTGAATGTCCTGAAACAAAACGAAAAAAGATTCCATAAACCACCAAATGAAGTGCCTTTAGCGAAAATCCTGCTCTGATGAAAATATTAATTTGGTGACAAAAATGTTTATTTCAATATCAAGACAAGTTTCGGTATTAAGATCTACTACCTCATAATATGTCATATGTGGTTCCATTGGCCAAGGTGTATCATAGTAGAACAAAAGGTTCGATATGACATTGAATCTTTGATCTAGAATGGACCTCTCTACAAAACAATTTGAACACATCAAAGTCAATGTAATAATGTAGCACTATGGGCACGATATATATGTGGGTGTGGCATATATATATACGCACATTATTATTATTATTATTAATGTCTCTACTGAAACATGTGCATTACATTAAAAAGGAACTTTTTTCTGTTGCTTAGCAACTCACTGACATGTTCAACAGTTTGCTATTAAAAAAATAAAAAATTAATGTAATATTTAATTAAATCTTGTAATGAATAGCAACTTTCTCGCCATGGCAGCGAAGGCCACCAAACAATAAATGGCAGTGTTCAATCAGTTGAAGAGGGAAAGGTCCCCCCAAACTATTCTGAATCATTATAATAAAAGAATCATTATAATAAAATGTTATATCATCTATCTATATAAGAAAAAAATATTTTGGGCGAGGGCCTTTGAATTCATGTGAATCACGAGATCGCACCTCCTGGATTGAACACTGCATGGCCTTCCAAATTTCGTTTGTATTTCCATTAGTGGCTCGGAGTATTTATTGAACTTGAATCGCAATGTCGAGATCTGTAACTATTTTACACACGCCTGGCCACGGTCAATATATGTCACGTTTTAAGGAAAAATAAATTCGGAATGAACATGAGTGAGTGCTCATGTTATACAGTATATGACAAAGAAAGGTCTCTACATACTCATTCTCCATTAATGGTTACAATGGCTGTCGTTGATGTACGAGTCTCTATTGTAAACCAACAACACCATTTATCTGTGGTTACATTGTTCTATAATATTTTACGTAACAAGAGATGAAAGTAAAAACAATAAGTATGTGTTTCTTTTGTAAAACAATAACACCATTTATCTGTGGTTACATTGTTCTATAATATTTTACGGAACAAGAGATAAAAGTAAAAACAATAAGTACTGTAAATCAGGAAATTAACAATTAAATGCGATCGACCATGCCTCTATTCATGTATTTTCCTGGATGTACCTTTCATTATTTTCTGTAATTAAATTATTTCCAAACGGTTCATACGTGCACGGGGCAGGTGGTAGCCATGCTGTACACTCATTCTCCATTAACTGGGACAATTACTCATTAGTTTTCAGGAAAATAATCTTGTTGATTATTCTGCAAACATTACTTGCCGGTGGTAGCACAGTGGTAGAACGTTGGACTTCAGAGCCAAAGGTTCCAGGTTCAAATCTGGCCTGGGAGCCCGGCATCAATGATCGCAGAAGTTACCTTTCTGACGTGATATTGCTAGGATGTGCTGTCTGTAGAGAGCAATGCAGTTATACTTGGTCTTGTCAGTATAAGCCGGTACTCGCAAGTTTACTGAAACATTCAGCGCTACAGATGTTGCGAGTTTCCTCCTGCCCTAAGCTGACAAGTCGTGATATACGTGAAAGAATTCAAAAAATAATTTCGGTGTTTGGCACGTTCAACTTATTCTCTGTGAATTATTGATTATGTCCACAACGGGAGCGGCTTCAAGTGTGCATTGATGAAAGAAGGAGTGTCACGGATGCGTCCTTTATATATATCTTTATACATATTTATTTATTTATTATTTATTTTATTTCTAAACACAGATTTAATTTAGATAAGTTAGATTTGCTTCACTTGTATAAAAACCAGTGAAATATATATACACACATGTATAATAGAAAATGTTAAAAGGGAAATAATAATAAATAATAATAGTCACGAGTAATACTTGGACATTTGATTAATCTATGTAATAATTTATAATAACTACTATGAATATTTTCATATATCAGTTTTAAATTGAATTAAATGCGGCCATAAGCCAATCACATTTTTCGCATTACTATAATACTCGCATTATTTTCCTGATTTACAGTATTTGTTTCTTTTGTAAAACAACAACACCATTTATCCATGGTTGCATTATTCTATAATATTGTACGGAACAAGAGATAAAAGTAAAAATAATAAGTATGTGTCTCTCAGACAAATTAGTGACCATATCATCTCTTTATTCACCAAGGAGGGTGTCATTTTCTCCATGTCGCCAAAGCGAAATTCCAAAGTTAAAACTGTGCTGCAAAAGGTATCTGTAAGTTTATTTGTTTTTTTTGTTTTTTTTTTTAATTGGGGTTTTAAGTCGCTTTCAAGATTCTTTCACTTATATCACGACTTGTCAGTTTAGGGCAGGA
>JAUTBT010019864.1:0-21340 GCA_032361225.1 Lepetodrilus schrolli
CCCCCGGGGCGGGATTTGAACCTGGAACCTTGGCTCCGAAGTCCAACTGTTCTACCACTGCGCTACCACCCGCCCAGCTACCTATAGTATACCTACCTACAAGTACGTGGAAACTTAATTACAACCCCAAATTCATCCCGAGCCATGCTTTTGTATGCCTATGCATTTAGCTATCCAACGACCTATCTTCCTGACATATATCCATTATGCACTAGTATGCCAGTCATTATCTCACCTATACAACGACATAAATCAGAGTGGTCGCCCTTGGGTGTTACCGTTACCTCAGCCACTAGACCTCCTAGACTTCCGGTGAAAGTCTTCCGGTACACCAGCGGCGGAGCCACCACACCTGAAACAGAGCCCCCTACGTTACAGGAAGCCTTCCCGTCTGTGATATGGGTTCAGCACGCTGGACTGCTGCGTTAATTTAATCATTGGAAATTCCGCTATAAAACGATGATCGTACGTTCAAAAATCAATCCCCGGTCTGCTAGCTTGAAACCAGGTCCGTCGAGACGACCACGGCCGTCCAGAGATATAGATAAGCTCAATAAGTGTTTCCACTTATTTGAATTAGTTATGCTTACGTTGAGATACAGTGCCTGCTATACAAATAAAAACTGAGATGAGATATTGAGGGTAAGACGATCATCTATCGATTTGCCGTCTGTTTTCTACCAGCACGGTCCTTTCACCATCCTGATCATATATGATTTGATCAGCTTTTATAGAAATCACAAGACTACGGTCTGTTTCTATTACGAATTATTCAGATTGCTATCATAAGCTGTCGACGGTTGCATGTCACGCGAGAGCTGCAACTTGACGTTCTTCCTGGCGCAAAGGCGTTATTAAAGAGAACCAGTCAACGGTTCTGACAATTTAAACGTGTCTGTGATATTTCCCGCAGAATTAAAGAGGATCAAACGGGGCGTGTATATTGTCACTGCTCGTGTTAGATTAGATAACAATATTTCAAATGTTCTGGAATATATCTGGAATCGGTCATTGCTAGTATTATATATTCCGGGTCGGAGGTGACATCCGGCGACTGGCTGGTTTTACAAGACAGACAACATGTTCATGTTCCTTTTAAAATAGTAAAGTTAATTAATGGAAAGGTATATGAAGTGATTTATTATTGAGTAATATATACGATTATTGGTGAATCTGCGTTATTGACGGACCATGCTGCAATATCAATGGATTCAACGTTGGCGGTATGCTATATAACGGTAGATTTCGCAATTGTTGATTGGTGGCAATATTTTTTGGGTAGTAGACTATCAATAGACTATCAATTCGTTGGTACCGATGGCAACACCATCGGGAAATATAGTGCCGTACCATTGAAAACAACAAAACGATATTAATTTGATACGAATATATGTAACAGGCTGATATATACTGTATAGTAATACGATGTCATAAACATACCGACTATACCAGAATTTGCCGATAACCTATTTTTATAATGGTCCATTTCCCATCAACTCATCCCTGTTATTAATAGCCATTGCTCATGTCCGTTTGGTGACCTCGGTTGCATAACTGCCAGATAAAATCCGATATTTGCATACGAAGTCCACAGCATGGAAACGCCATTACGTACCGTCTATAGTGTTTATCCCCGTGGGTCGTGCTTAAACAATAGCGTGTCGCCGAGCGGCAAAAGAGCTTACTGAACATGCCAGCATCAGTCAACAGAGTATTGATCATGATCCAACGGATACCCGCACTGTGTTAGCTGCGGAACTTCCAATATGTACACTCTAGCATGTGTCGGCGAATGCAAAATCTCTGAAACTTGGCCGAAATGATCAAAACAGCGGTAATATGATCGTACTGATATGATACGTGATAGCTCACTATATATTCCATAAATGACCCTGCGTCAGATGCAATTAGCGACTAGACAGGTCTAGTATAAACAGACAGATATAAATACGGAAAGAAAGACAAACAGAGAGAAAAGCAGACAAAAGACAGGCAGACATGCAAGTGTGTAAAAGTAATGTAAAAGTACAATATAGAAAATGAGCCATCCAATATATATATAACAGGCTTCTCTATTGCAATTAACATTACATCTTGTAGTCCAGCCTGTACTCCGTAACCCATCATATGGGTCCTACCCAGAATGTACTCTACTAATCCAACCTGTCTCAGAATAGACGTAATTAATTGATCGTTCAATATGTCTTAGGACAGTACTATATACGCGACCGGTTGTACGTATAGACATGTGACGTATCTGTACTTAGTAGTACGTACATTGGGTACTCTGACCCGTCCAAGATGTATGAGTTTCTACTTTGTGATGTTGTCAAGGAACTAAATAACATAGTATCATTAGTATAGAATACAGTTGCTTTCTTGTTTTTATTAATGCGTTAATTCTTTAGAAAATGTATTGATATCTGTATATTGACGTATAGTTGATGAATAGTGAGAATGGAATTCTGAAACAGTATACAGGTGTTCATAGGTGTTGTATTCATTAATGTGCTACGAGAGTTGCTTACAGAGACAGGTGCTTACACGCCCCGTTTTGCGTGCCTACAGCACCTACTTGTATATAGCGAACCAGAGGCTATGTTCCCGAAACTATCGTATGCATAACGAAATCGTTAAGTGTTCGTGGAGGAAAAGTTGATGATCCCAAAGAGCGCAATGTTGTTCCACGAAGGCTTAACATGACCCCTGATACTGTATGTAGTATCACATACATGTATTATATTGTCATGTAAATCAATTCATCTGATGAGAAACGAAACATAAATCATCATAGGAAACTATTTCGTGGCGTAGAATTTCTGTTTTCGAAGTTACTTAGTCACGATGATGATGCTAAATTATGACGATGGGCGCCATAATGGACGACGGAAACTTGATACCAAAATAATGGAAACTGTACCTAATATTCCACTTCATTAGTGATCTATTTGAGAATTGGACCTGCACCATCCACGCGCCTAATGTCTCGTTTAGATTGCAGCATACTTTTATCACCTGTAAGATAACGCGGGCAACTAATACCGCCGTAAGCGATTCCTCTCCCAAGTCCATCCGTAATAGCGAATTAAGAGAAAATAGCAGACTCGCCGCTATAGTCTCCCATTTAAGGATTATAGTTCCATATTAGCGGTGAAAACATATCTCATGTTAAAGCCAATGGTGAAATCCTACTCCGTTGACCTGCAGACTTGACTTGTACGATGCTAGAGACTGTTTTATTTCTCTTAGTTTACTTGATAATACGCCTACGGTTTTACTTCTCGATCAAATTGCGTTAAATTGTTCCTTGGGGAATTTCTTATCTTCTCGCTTTCTTTTTTATGAGGGACACAGTCTAGTTCAACGACATTAGATTCGTTTTCAATTCCAGGAACCGGTTATTTTTTTGTTTGAGTTTTTCTTTCTTTCTTTGGGAGGCGGAGAAGGGGAGGTACTCAATGCATTGGATGACATACTCAATGCATTGGATGAATACTTGGCCCGTGATTAACACAATCTATGTATACCTAGACCTTGTTCATGAAGTATAGCAATACTACAGATACAATAACCTCTTAAATACAGTATTGGCTTCAACGAGTTTGACACTTGCTCTGGCGTAATAAATTTTTTTGTGTTTGCAAATATCAAGCTGTAAATTGAAACCTTCGTAAAATTAATCGATATCACTATGTTTAAGTTCTTAACTGTACACCTACATGTTTGCAACACTGTTGGGACTAATGTACTCCAGTTATATTCCGACCGTCTAGAGAAGTACAAACAGTATTTTACAGAACTGAACAAAACCTTTATTCACTCAGGCCAATGACCTCGGCATGTGAGGTTCACAGATTAATTACAACAACAAAAAAGAACATGGTAATCGCTGTCGGAGATTTTCTAGGAAGTTTTTCGGTTCATAGCAATTATAGATGTGCCATACCCGCTTTCACGATCTGCCTTCCCAGTTTCCCGCAGCTTTTCCCAGATATAACACCTTTGGTCTGGAACATGGGCGCAAGCCTTATAGATTAATACATCTCTAAGTAGATTTATAATGTGAAATATGTAGAATATAAAGTTATTTTAACTGTACAAACTTGCGAAAAATCAAAGGAAGTATGTATGACGACTTGTACTAATGAATCTAATCCAGCTTAGTGTTTGGATGAATTGACCCAAATTAGATTTGTTTTTGATATTTTAATAACTTCGTTCATGGTTATCAGAGATACGATTTAATTCAGAGGCATTTATGGTAAGAACTGCTCCCACGTATACTTGTAGTACACGGAGGCTAGATTATAGCATACAAGCATGTATACACGCACATTATACCGTATATTGAAACAACAACTAGTTAGATCATAAACAAACAAATTTAAGAAAATAAATTGCTTCCGTACTTGGCGATTGCACGTTTATTCGCGTTTTTCAATGACCAGTACAGTAGATCTAATAAGTATTCCACCTTCGTGCACCGAGGAAATACACTATACATTCGGCCTTAATTACAGTGATTGTATTGGTTTAATTAACTGTATAAAACCACAGCACAGCAATCGAACGACAAGAGTACTAAGTAATGCATTAACGATGTCGCGAGTCTGCTGTACGTGGAGATTAACCTGTAACTGCATTATCTTGGAACAAAGAACCTCTTGTATGTACAGTTTCAGATCCCCTGCTCTAACTGCAGGAAAATAAATCGGAACCGAGGTCGCAATTTGAACAATACTCCAATCAATAACGACATAACGTCAACGTAGGACGATCACAAACCAGATTACACAGGCCTGCCTTTCTATTGACGTTATCATTAAAAAATAAAATAAAATAAAAACACGACAACGACCCTATAGTTAATTCTCATGAATTGGGGGTCTCTATCGTAGAGATTACGTTCCACAGTGTAGCCCGGAACATACCGTACTTTCTCAACACTCGACTGAATTGTTAAATGTGCATATATATTTTATTGTCAAGCTCTGTAGTGTACCATTTAATGCTCTACGTGGGAGCAGTTCTTACCATAAATGCCTCTGATAACCATGAACGAAGTTATTAAAATATCCAAAAAAATGCAATAAATCATCCTAGTTGTGTAGACGGAAGTTCAAGGACTCAAAAGCACGTTCTATCTTCTGGTTTGTTAAAAATTAATAGTAAATAATCTTGCAGGAAATTCAAAGCTAAACATTGTATTCTGACACCATCAAGTGTCCTCCCTTGTTATAGATATTAGATTGCGAGGCGAGGCTGACCTAGACTGGTAGCATGTCCCCTTTATATTATTTTTTATTTTAAAAAAAATAAAATATATGTTTTTTTACATAAATGACTTTCTTTCATTTTTTTAAAGATCTAGAATATAATATAATATTTTTCAAAATGTATATTATTTTTACTATTCTATCACCGAGAGACACCCTCAGATGACATGCTCAACGCTTGCAGAAAGCGAGTTCACCGTCTGAGCGTGAATAGGGAGCTAGGACAAGTTGATTGCGGAGGCAGTGCCTTATGATGATCACGGTAGACCTTCGTGAGACAGTGGTTCTGAGAACAAGCGAACTGATGAGTAACATCAGAGCAGGTTCCTGGTAACCCAGAGGGTTGGAAGACTGTAATAGTTGTGTTGAACCTGCCTCAGCTAGACGTACCCACCCTACATGGAGGTACAATGGCACGACCGATGTCTGTGAGAATTACAAACGCATACGCACACACGAACGCACACATGCACATACACACGCACGCACACACACTATTTCTTTTTACAGACAATCAATACTTCTCTGGCAGTACAATACTATTATGAGACATGGAATACACATGCTATGACTCGAGGCATTCAAACATTCCTCATTCCACTTTTCCATATTCCGCATTTTGCATCCAACTAAGCTGGTATGTTTAACTGAAATCAGTTCGGTTTTCGCTTGATTTACTGAGACGCAATCCCAGCGGTTAGAGTGCCAGAATATGCAATCCAATTGGAACTCAAACCTAAATCCCAGCTAGACGGATTACATACGCTCCGTCACAGACATATCATGCATGCTTTACTGCAGATTTAAAATATGCATAGTCGTCACACCCTTTGCACAGGGCTTGCCTCCCACCCAAGGCAGATCGCGTAATGTCTCAATTAAACCTTGATATTGATGAGATGGTTTCATATTCCACTTCGACTTATAAATCTATACAGGTCAATATTGATTTTATTTTTTTTATTATATTTTATTATCTTATTGTTATTATTATTATTTGTATTATTTTCATTATTCATATTATTATTATTATTGATATTATTATTATTAGTGTTATTGTAATTATTATTATTATTATTATTATTATTATTATTATTATTATTATTATATAGTATACATTAGTGTAGTCTATATTCGTCTTTTAACGTATTTTGAAATTGTATACATATTTTGAAATTTGTATCCTTTTCAGACATGCATGCATGCTCGGTATATCAAGGATCCATTGTCCTCGGTCATTGCACACATGCTAACAATTCATTTCAATGTGTTTAACGGCTGACTTACAGTACCACTTAACCGGTCATCTCATATAATATATATGTTGTGGATCGATCAGAAACACTTGTCAGTGTTACCACTAGTATCGGAGGCAGTTAACTGAATCTCCTGCGCATCCGACCATAGTAAATGTCCATCGATAAGGTCGTCATAGATCTCCCCCACTGTGCCATTTGTACCAATAGATTGCTGAAGGTTTGAAAATAATTGATTTGATTTTGGGTGTGCAATTTCGCTTGCACGGATATAGTGGACACTCCTTATTCCTTAATGTTTATGTATTGAATCTCCATTTGAAATCGTTTCGGAAGTAATTATTTAATTTAATTATATTTTTGTTGAAGATAGTATTCAGATGAATTGAAACAGTTAATACATGTTAGCTTTAATGGCATACACACAAACATACACACACGGGCGCGCCCTTACAAATCCACAAGAACATTTGTGATTAATTATATGAACTAATACGAATTCCTATTTAATCTAGTCTAAAATATGCTTTCCCAAGTTTGGATATTAGCTATAGTTTGGCACGAAATGCATTGACATCCTAGGTCGTATATAATAAATGGAAATATTTCATGCCAAACTATACTTCCATCTGTATTAACGTATATCAGCGCTTTAAAAAAACATTTACCGATTGTATCATTACATACCAGCCATTTTCAGCATTATTGCAACACCATGTAGCGGTATACTGTAAATCACGAAATTAATGCGACCATGATATTAATGCGAACAAAGGTTTCTTTAACTATGTTATACTTATTTAACGGAGCGTCTTCACAGCCACCAAGCGTCAGTCCATCCTTCCCTAGAGCTGGTTATAACTTTGCTGCTTGATCTTTTCAACCAGTAAATGCCCCATAACATGTCAACGTTAAGAACATTTACATCGTAATTGAAACCGAAGCTGGACTAGAACGTCTCCGGAATACCATTTTCGACATGAACACGACCTCTTTCAGGTTCGCAGTGGCATAAACTTTAATCGTGTTTCCCGAACTAAAAACCTCTTCAATCCACACAGGACTATCTCATCTTCTACAAAAGAAGCTACGTTTCTCAGAGTGTGCTCCCCACGGACAATCCCTCTTCCCCGTGGGCTCTACCAAGCATCTTTTGAGACAAATTTCCAAAACCCAAAAGCTCGTTGAGAACACTTTCGCTATTGTTTTTATTGATTCGCACATAATTCCTTTTTCGTGATGTTTTCCCCCAAATACTGCTCTCTCCGCGCAATATTTATGGGATTCTTACGCAAACCCTTCTCTGTTGAGATTCCTACTTGGATTAAAGACTTTTTCTTTGGATCGAAAGGGATGCACGGAGATTTCCTAGTGTCATCCGACTGGAGTTATTTAGAATTAAATGACATACCAAGCGGACAGTTTATTGTAATGACCTTTCTGCAGCGTCCATAACAAGGGTTTTTCAGGATTTCTGCTGGATTACGCTGGGCATTTTAATTATTCGTCTGAACACTGCTTCCGTGTCCAACGTAAAATGTGCTTCGCTACAAGTGGGCCATTCATTTATTTCGAGTCTATATAAACACACGCTTCGCTATAAGTGGGCCATTCATTTATTCCGAGTTTGAAATCTCAGTGTATTCTCTACTATTTGCATGAAACGAAAAAACGTTCTAGCAAATCCCTGTCCGCGATTCCCATGTTCCTTTTTGTAATTTGAATGTGTACCTTATATGCCGAAGTTCTCTGCCTGAGTGAATACGTGCTGTGTTTTGATGATTGATTTTAACATATTTTATTGACATTGAATCAAAAGACAAAAGTGTAAATTTCACAAACGTATTTTCCTCATTTATAATTACAAAGTGATATGCAACCAATTAAAATAATGATGATGGAGATATTTGGGAATATGTTCGTATTTCCTGTCTTTAACTCAGTCGCTATTAGTTATTATCACCCAGTACTGTCTTTTCGCAGTAGATATCGCTTTCAAATAACAAGGATATCTACCACAGTAGATATCGTTTGACACAATTCTTGATTTATTTGATTGTTTATTTGATTGTTCTACCATTGTGATGTTACGCTGTAGATATACCTTGACCCATGTATTTGATTGTTCAACCATTGTGATAGTATTGCTATGATGTCACAGTGCAAATGCACAGCAGCGTAAATATTTGACTTCACAGTAAAATCTGTATGATGTGTCATTTTTCTTCTTTAATGACTTTCAAATGTTATTTGGTGATAAATAGAATCTCACCCTCGTGTCTTGGAATATCAAATATATCAACACTCGGATTTAAAAACTTTCACAACGTGTTGATATATTTTATATTCCAAGACACTTGGTTGAAATTCTCTATTTATCATACTGCCTAAAGAAATAATAATAATATAAATCCAAATAATAATAATATAATAATAACAACAACAGCATCACCACCAATAACCACTACAACAACAACAACAATAATAATAATAATAATAATAATGTAGAGTGTGATCAAATGGTACAAATACGATGTACATGTATAAACAATAGGCGGAGTTGTCACGTTTCCTCAATGACCTCGTGCGCCAATATGCCGTACGTCCTGTGCGAAGGAAAACAACGGAGTTCGGTTTTCATTTCAAGATATGTGTCCCTGTCATTCCCATTTTAATTAGTTCAACCGTACTGCCGTTCAATATGGATATGTGGTTCGAAAACACGTCCTTGATAAATATTCATGATCTCAGCAGGCGAACTCCCTAATCATGTGTACTTATCTAGCCCCAATCCATAAGCGGAGTAATAATATCCGCAACATTATCCGGATAATTATTAAGATCTTTTATTTATTTTTTAATGTAATAGTAAAATCATCAAAATAACTTGTTTTCAATATATGCGGCATTATATTTGTTTGACGGGTCACATTTGATCGAATATATGTTGGTATACTACCCACCCAGTCGTACGCCATGCTTTTACCATAGCAGGAAATGACTAAAACCTCGACTTACGCCAAGACTATATTTTACGACCCTTTCGTGAAACGCGGGCCATAATGTTAAGAACGTCATATCTGACATAGACATGTGTGGGATTACAATACTAATTCTTCTTTCAGGTAATACTGTAACGTTTGTAAAACCTTTTATTAATTCCAGAAGATTTGTTTCTGCATTAGACTGACAGTATCAAATGTCAGATGACTTGACACGGCGAACTCTCCCAGCTTAAATCATACAGAGAATTCACGCAATGCGCCACTGATATATAGCATTACGTTCCAAGGCTGTGCGTTGAACTCAGGACTATTCTGCACTTAGTGCTTTGTGTTGCTCTTGCACTTTGATTGATGTTGCTGTCAGCAGATTTGTCCTGCTGATCCCGTCTGATGAGGCTATAAGAACATTTATGTTGCAGTCTTTGCCTGATCTGACACTAAACATATGAATAAAGCAATCCTTTAATATCAGTCTTGCCACGGAAACACACCACTTCAAAGTGCTTTTCAGTAAAAAGAGTTCTGTACCTCGTTGTTTTATAAATATATAAGTAAAGTCATGATTCAACTTTTTTTTGATGGTCCATTTTAATTATTGAATTAATTTGGATATACAAAATTGAAAATATATATTTATATTTAAATCGATAAATTATCTTTGATGATGGTATTAGTACGTTTTGTTCATGATATGCATGCTCTTTTAACCGTGTCGAATAGAGATCGTTATGCACATATGAAAACTATTTTCAATTTCTAACAAAACTGCAATTATTATAATAATTAACTATGTATTTTCAGTGGATATTTGCAACATAAATGGCTGAAGGTCTACGTATTGCACTGCATAGAGATATGGAAACATGTTATTAATATGTAAGGTACAACCAGTTAATGTTGTATGTTTGTCACACAGACACACACACACACACACACACACACACAGACACACACACATACACACACAGACACACACACACACATACACACACAGACACACACACACACACACACACACTTACTTAAAATGCAAAAATAAACGTGATGGAAGAGATACAAGTCATGTTGTTCGTCATAGTTCAACCCTCTAGGTATGCACGATCACTTCTGAAATTAATATCATGTGAAAATCCATCTATGCCATAAAACAGTTGTTGAGACAGGCTATCATTCAGTCTCAAAGCATCGCAATATTTGTGATGAGATTTTCCTAGCGCCAGATCTTTTTTTCTTAGCTTGATAGAGATTTATTTGACGAATATCACTGTACTATATACTCGTTTATTAATGCAATATGTGTTATGAAATTGCCGTCGTGCCATTCTTAATGGGTAGTGATTTATTTGATTCATGACTAATGCTATAACGTATATTAATTTATTAATTTCATGTACGCTGAGTATTATGTAATGTTCCTATTGTTTTTCTTAATGGGTTGAGGCTCATTTGTGGGTGTTCTATGCGCTCGTTTAACGCACATGCTAATGGTAAATTAATATACTCAACAAAATAAATCAAGGGCCGGGATATAGTTCGTGGGGAAGCTGTCTACCAATTTTCGGAACTCTGCTTGAGGAATCTGGTACCATTCTTCTTCCAATGCGTCTGCAAGTTTGAATAGTACATGGATGCTGTAGACGTTTGTACATTCTTCGTTGTAAAAGTATATAAAGCTAAATGTATATTTCCAAAATAAGCTACCGACCGTTAATTAATTTTAGTATATGATACCCTTTGGGTATTTTAGCAAATGCATGAATATCGCATCGCACACAGAACTTCACAAATGTCACGAAGGAATGGATTCCATTCCTAATTCCTCCCGATTCTATTTTCCATTTCCATTGCATGGTCATCACAACTTAGGACGACATCGTTATTGTCTAGTCTTGAAAAATGAATGCAATTCCACGTGAATAAGTTAAACAAAATATTGCCAGAGGCACTGCTTCCACAGGAACAATGAGATGTTGTCCAGTGGCAATTAATTAGGTGTTCCTTAAAAACAATGCATGTTTGCGTAATTACGCCGTACCAGATACTCGCAATCGCACCCAAAACACAGCCTACGTACCGATAAAACGGCACCAACAACTAATTTATTTATAATATAGTGTTACTAAGTTCGGTTGGTTTGCAGACCTGTCGACTTTCTGTAATCAATTACTATATATCACGTTTACATGTGTCCAGTTGCTTTTGCGTGGGAGGTTAACGGCTGTTTCTTCGTCTCTTCGTCTCGGATGGCCACGATGTCACCGTTGAAATGGCAAGATCATCTTTCAAAAGTTGCATAGATCAAAGATCACCAACGGGGTTATTGCATTGTCTGATATAAATATCTTTCCCAGAGATATGCAGGTAATGTTACATACCCCTGTTTGGTATCACTACTCAAAAACTATTGAACGCATACCTCTAAAATTTGCCATATTGTTAGGACATGCTTGTACCCAACCAGTTCCCAAATTACAACTTCGTTGATCGCCGAATAAAAATTCTGTCTATTTAACGTATTACTATTTCACTTCACACTTTTGCTAAATATGTGAGGGGTGCCGTTCTATCACGTAACAGCGATTTACATATACCTGAACATCAATGACAATTGGTCACATGACAATATCATGAATATTCCTATTGTCCACATACTGACAAGTAAAACATATTATTATCAACAGTATGCCACGCAAGTTTTATTTTTATTGTTATGGAGATGCATAACAGCTCATTAATAAGTATTAATATTATCTTTGAAAACGCACACAAACGCTCATGTATATTCGCCTTCAAGCATGCATGTACGAAACGGACTTGTCATGCATTATGAAAGTCTCAGGTGTCGTCATGAACATCGTGAAGAAGTATGACGGTTCGTTCAATACATAAGATGCGTTGGGCCTGTGGATGATATCAAAGCGTGGATATAAATTTCAATTGTGACTCTATCTTTTTCTGAAATGCAGTAGTTCTTAGATCTACAATTCATGGACTTACTAGTATAGGGGCATGTAATAATTATTTGCCAACTCGTCAGTTGGAATTCGAATATGTTTTCCTTTATTATCAAGATACACTATGCAAACACTTCCCTTGCTTACATTTGGAAACACTTACAAACGCAAGCATGGTTCTAAGTCTTTTAAATTTTTTATTGTTCTATTTTATTTTCTCTTTAAAGGTTACAGAACAAGTAACATATTACATCAATGCATACACAAGTGTTCATTCACACCATACACATGTAAATATAACAGTATACAAGCACACACTCGCAAGATAAAAACAAATATAGAATGGTAAATATGGTGAGTTGAAGGATTGCATGAGTTCTTAAGTTTCATTTAATATATTATGGAAGGTTGACCAAAAGGAGAAACAAATTAGCATATCTACATTCTGTGAAAGCTATGCATTTTGTTGCACAGAAGTTTGCTTTTGTACTACTTATGAAATTCTTGTAAATAAATTGTTTTGTTAAGAGAATGATGACATTTAAAGGAATATGATTTTTCCCGTTGTAACCTAAAAGTATGTGCTCATTATTTAATGATATGTGTGTCTTAATAGCAGTGATTAACCATTTACTTAACTGTGCCCAAATGTTCCTTGAATACTTACATTGGCACATCATGTGGTAGATAGTCTCTTGGTATTCATTACATAAAGAACATAAAGATGAGTCTACATAGCCAATACTATTTAAATAATATTTAGTGGCTAGTATGTTATGTAATATTTCTAATTGGAACCATCTTAGGTCAGTACTGACTGTACATCTGTTAGCCATCAAGTAAAAACATTCCCATTGTTTTGTGGAATATTCTGTGCAAATAAATCTTCATACTGACGTTGACTTTTAGTTACTATTGGTTTAGGGTTTAATAAGATTTGATAAAATAATTTACTACCTTTATCATTTACTTTAAAATGAAATATGTTGAATGGTAAGAGGGCTAAACCTAAATTCCTGTTAAATTTTATATCATTTATGTCGGATATGTTTACGTATTGACATGCAAATGCCATGATATGTTAGATAGTTAGCATTTAATGAGCATATTTAATTGAATATAATTCACCGTTATTCTTTGTTAAATCATTTATAAATAAGACACCATTATTGCACCATTTTGAAATAAATAAAGGTTGGTTATATATTTGTATGTTGTCATTGGACCATATACTTTGAGATAAAAGTGACTGGTCATTCTTATTCAATATATTACATTGTTTATATGCTATCCACGCTTGGAGGACATCTTTCCAAAATAAGTTGGTACATTTTGGTATTATATTTGTTTGAATATATACATATATAAACAATCCATAAGCCATATACTTTTTTCTTAAGGACTTTATTAAATAATTATATATATCTGCCCAAAACTATTTAAAGAATTCCACAGTGAAACCATCAGGTCCAGGAGATTTATTATTATTATTATTATTATTTTTAATGCTTGTAATACTTCATCATAGGTAAAGCATTCCTTCTAATGACTTGGCTTGATAATCATCGAGCTTTGACTCCAAGTTAGTAATGTGTAAACGATACGATATAATACAGTTGTATTATAAAAATCATTATTTCCACAAAATGAAGAAGTATTGAGAAAAACGCATACACGCATGGTCACACACATACCAAGCAGTAAGTTTTGAGATAACTCTTATTATTGATTGATGAATCTCATGTTATCAATTGTCATTGGTGTTCGCATATGTACCGCGCTGTTCCATAACAGAACGGCACCCATCCACATAATTAGCAAAAGTGTGAAGTGAAATAGTAATTCATTACATAGACATAATTTGTATTCGCCGATCTACAAAGTTATAATATAATATAAATCTGAGTGACCTTCGCTAAATAGTTTTTGAGTAAGGGTACCAAACAGGGTTTGTACCATTACCTGCCAGACTATTAATGAATACTGCAAATCAGGAAATTAATGCGTCCCTAATTTAATGCGACCTCAAGAATTTAGACATAAATGCGACAACAATTAAATGCCATCGACCAGGCCTCTATTCATGTGTTTTCATTACTTTACAAAGTTGAGCAGCATTCTGACAATTACGTTAGTTTTATGCGCGAAGTCGCTCCCAATGTCCCATAATCCTTTGTGTTCAAAATAAAATGAAATAAAACAAAAATCAGTCCTAGTGAAAACATAATGTTCTGTATGTATCGTTAGTTAGAACATATTGCTGTTGTCAACATCATATATCTTTTATAGATATATTTTGTCTCAGCTTTTTCCAAAGATAGTACTAGTAAAGTTCTCATTATGCAGAATAATATAAAACAAAATCAAAACATGTACTTACTATCGCAAGCAAATATATCCTTGCCACTTTAAAGTCTGTATCGTAGCTTCTATACAAACATGCAGTCTTTCACGACTTCCTATGCCGATATCTTTTCTTATTATATACGTAGAAAGTCTATCATATTTAGATTTTTGTGTGAATTTCTGGTATATCATGTGCTAGATTCCATGTTCGTAGAAGTAACATCTTTAGATAACCAAACATCAACATTGTAAATAGATCTAAGCATGTGATTGTATATTCAGTATTTTACATGCGCTTCAATTTGTTCCCCGAAACGCCAAACTATAATATTTAATTAAGATAATATACAGCTTTATTACCTTTCCAGGAATTTGGCTTACATATACAGAACATTATAACAAATCCCATATAAAATAATGTCAGTAAACATATACACTTTACATATTTAAGACAAGACAACAACATAAGACAAGTACATATTTTATAAAACAAGTAAATATATAGATACAGTGGTAAACATGGTTGTGCTTGTAGGAACAATATAATCTTTTGCCCGATTGGATTTTTTTTATTTAAGAACAAGATAACGGCGACCAGAGAGTAAATGAGAATATTTGGAATTTAAAATATGACTGAGGTCATCAACGATCTTAGATTTAGATTTTCATAAACACCAGATAAATTATTAACAGATACTCCTGAAATTTTAGAGCAATATTATCATTATGAACCAATTTGTTTTTGTTTGTGGTGGACACGGAGCCATACCAGCATTGAATAGTAAACGTTAACACACTTTGAAGAAAACAATTATAAAAAAAAAGAGATAACAACAATGAGATGGCATTAACATTTCTGAGGTTTCGCATGGAATGTAGCCTGAGTTGACATTAGTTGTACCCCGCTTGTGTGTTTGTATTCAAGTTCCAGTCATGTAGCTCTCACCTCTATGCAGCACTAGGATTTAAGTAATTCTGGATACATGACAATGTACAACACTATTTGAAGCCTATTCATAATAGTACATTATTAGTGTGTAAATATTCAGATAACGCACTTGCCACATGAGTAGCCTCGATTATTTATTTATCATGATATTCACCTATAGAAGTGGTATTTCAGTTAGCGGCCCCCCCCCCCCCCCAAAAAAAAAAAAGAAACAACAAAAAGGAAAGAAATTAAAACAATAATTAGAAGCGTTAGTAAAAGTTTATATATTTCCCTCTCTGCAGATGATTCAACCGGATAGCTTCACTATCATGCTCTTATTTCTATTATTTGTGTGTATATAGTTTATATGTGATGTGGTAGTCATATTTAGTATTCAAGCATCGACATGTATATGTATCTGTACAATACGATGGTCTGTATTTAATCAATCGCCATGCTATATGAATATGTTGGCATAGTACGAGTAATCTACTTTAAAACACAATGTCAAATTATTTTACTCGTACATAATAAGGTCTGTAGATGCGTCTTAAAATGCCTCATCAAAGCATGCAAGGGAATGAACTCTTGTTGGTATAACCTCTACGAAGAATCACATGTATACTAATGTAGCTTCATATTTAAATGATAGTACATAGGACATTTGAGGATCAATATTGCATAATACGCGTTGTCTGCACTATTATAGTTACGCTGCTATACTCGATTCGTCAATACCGACTGATGATTGCAGACTTACGGCAACTGCGTTACAGGTGTTGCAGGTTTAAACCTATATGCCTACTGTACACTGGCATATCGCGATATGGGGGCGAAATACTCTTGAAAGCGGTTTACGCGACTTTGAACATAACATTATACACAGATACCGTAAATCCTTTAATATGGCTTTCATGGCTTTCTATTCAAGGAAGGTTACTCGTCGTCTGTAGTAATATGTGCAAAGTTAATGTATTTGCCATTCACATAATATTATTTTCTCATTTGCATGTGCAATATACTTGTTAGAAATTGTTAAAACCTTACATAGCGTAAATCAATGTATCTGTAGTGGCATTGATTAATAGGCTATGGATTCGCGACGTCCAGCAAGGTATTACTATATACCAGGTCTTTGTAACAGAACATAATAAATAATTAAAGGAGTGACTCTACGCACTCGCGTATTGCTTACAGCAACTTAACTTACTGAGAGAAAATCATTTATTCTGCTCAGTACGATAATTATTTAAACGTACCAAGTGACCTAGTATCGGTATACGCCAATCATGCTTCAAGAACGAATTTATAGGTATACTTGTTAATCGCTTGAAACATTTATATTATTGTGACTGTTGATGCCATTATTATCATACTATTGCGCATGCATGTACTTTAAAAACAACCTTTGTACATGTCAATGAATTTCATATTATTACATATGAGAATAACATTCTGTTCTGGATCTTGTGTGTCACCCATACAATATATACAATCCGCGGATCTCATCAAATTATAGGATTGTTGGCATGTTTTTTTTAGAACCAATATGTCAGCACTGAGCGATGAAATTTAAAGCACGACATTTCAGTGGTCCAATAGGGAAATTAAAGGGCACCATTCGGACGTCGGAATTTTTTTTTTTTAAATGTCAAGTTCCCTAATCTTACTGTCGGACACAAGGCCCAAAATGTTGTCGAAAAAACGCAATTCACCAAAGTTGAGTGACGTTTTGGATTGATTTATTTGGTTGGTTTCCAGATAAATGGAAAAGCGTTTCCACTCGATAAGCGTGTGAGAATTCCCTCAAATCTCAGCTGCAACGCAATGAAAGAGCGTGCTGTTTTTCTTTCCAAATTACTCCTTTCTCAATGCGATCCGTAGAGGTGGTTTTTCGCGTCCTAATGTTTCTTCATGGCAAGGCAACTGTAAATTGCTCACTTAGGCGAAGCTAGAAACGGATCGCTAACTTGCAGTGAAGCTGCGATGTTTTCAGTAATGAACTCGATTGATAATAATTGGACCTCATATTACACATTCCAAATGTAATAGATCGGCGGAGAGAGAGAGAGAGAGAGAGAGAGAGAGAGAGAGAGAGAGAGAGAGAGAGAGAGAGATGGAAGGATGGAAGGGGAGAGATAGAGATAGATGGAAGGAGGGAGGGAGACAGAGATGGAAGGAGGGAGGGAGACAGAGAGAGATGGAAGGAGGGAGGGAGAGAGAGAGAGGGGGCGGGGGAACTACTATAAGGAAGATGGGAAAGGGTATAATCAGATGTTTGTAACAGTGTCTGTGTGTGTACATCTCCATTCGTGTGTGTTCTGAATATGCTTCCATAATAGCATAGGCGATTTATGGACATCATCGAACTACAGACCATATGCCTACTTAGACTTAATTAAGTAGGCATATGGACTGGATTTCGAGGATCTAGTATGGGCGGAGCTTATCGATGTACATGTACCCATATTGGTGCGAGTATGAATATATATATAGCTGTATGTTTCTGTGTATATGTGATTTATTAACATGATTCATAAATGTATAAGCCAGTCCTCTAAATACCATTAAACGTAGTGCGATACATTTTAAATGATAACTATTTTCATCTGGTGACCCATTGAATTTACCCATTGAAGTCACAATGAATGCTATACACTAAACATATGCAATTCCTTTAACAGTGTTTATATTATAGCAACAATGCTTTGCATAGCAATGTGAAGTTATGTGATAACTATACTATCGATCGATGATAACGTGTGAATTGTTGGAAGATTCCAAATGTTCAAGGAACTCATATATGATCGCTAGATTTTTACCAAGCTATTACTATACGATGGTCCGTATTATGCTATAAATATATGTATTCAGTTCGAAGAAAAATTGTTTTCACAACTGTAAATCAATTTCCATTTGTAGATCTTGCTCAATTCCATTTATCTATTGAACCGATACGTTAACAAATCAAATAATGACGTTATCACGTGACCCTGACGTTGGAAGAAAATCCGAGATCATATTACGTGACAAAATCGGACTACTTATTACATGACATAACACCAGGGCAATTCACGGTTCGTCTATCAAACGCGTATAAATACATTTCAGCATGGCAACGAAACGTTACTAACGTAATTTCCCGCCAGTAAACGTAATTAAGGTAATTCCCGTCGCGAACATCGATGAAGTTGATCTCAATGAGTCCTAACAAGGTTCATTCTTGTTACAGTATTGATAGCATAGACTCCAGGGAATGTATATGCAAGCAATTGCTTATGCAACTGGACGTATTTCTTAGCGATCATTAGAAGTTAGTTCTTGGCTGCAAAATTTGATTATCTTCCATGGGAGACGACACTATCTCTTGTCTATGGGTCATTGTATTTGACTAGATCATGTTCGATGTCCACTATGAAGGGTACTAGACCCACGCATTAACCGATGAATCAGAAAACACAGTCAACGAGGTAGATGTGGGTCGAGTCTGCGAAGACGAAACAATGTAGCTGTCTGATAAATAGACCCTAGCAGTAATGCAATACGCAGTAATAGTATGGAACTTCATGTGCAAGTTAAGCCTGTTTGGCTATACTGTGTTTTGCGAACAATAAATAAATCTGTTTACAGCATGTACATGTAGAGTGGCAATGCAGTTATCATCCATGGTCTTGTCAGTACCAGCCGGTGCTCGCAGGTTTACTGCAACATTCAGCGCTACAGATATTGCAAGTTTCCTCCTGCCCTAAGTTGTGATATAAGTGAAAGAATCTTGAAAGCGACTTAAAACCCCAACCAAAAAAAAATATAAAGAAAAACAGGAGCTATTGAAACATAACCCAGGATGATAAATAATACCACCTTCCACATTCTGTTCTGATTGAGTCCTTTTAATTTATCTATTTATTTAAAAAATAGTATTGCTTTCAAGATTCTTTCACTAGCATCAAGGTTAATTTTTATGTCTGGTACACGTAATTGATAATGCAGTAATTATGTACAGGTTATGAAGGATTGGACGATAAAGATACTTGATAAGGGTTTCTCAAGTTTATTACACTACCTGCGAGATATCACCCATGTCTTAACTGTTCTGAGTTGTCTAACTATTGTAATACCACTTTTCCTTATATATATATATATATATATCGTCAAGATATGTTTTTACATGTTTGTCGTATTCGTTGTCAAAATATCTGGATACATCTCGTAACACAGTGTTAGCAAAACACAGGTTTATTTGTTAGTCATCAGCTGTTCATAGCCAGACAAACATTTGTGTGCAAAGACAGTGTATCAGAGTTAAATACGCAATGAAACATGCATCTAGTGGTCTAGCCTTTGTACTCATGTGCTCTATAGTATAAACTTATGGAAAATGAACTGCAATAAAGTTAATCAGCTGGTCATTTGCATGTCAGGGTTGGTAGTCTAATAAATAAAATACTACACTCGCTTCCGAGTGATACCATTTTTTATGAAACTCGGCAGATACCAAAACCATTCACTCGTTTCATAAAGAATGGTATCACACGGAAGTTCGTTTAGTATTCTCTATAATGTGCCAGGTTATGTGGATATAAAAATAATATAATATGAAAATATTGAAAATGTAACTTGTTGAGTTGTTGCCAAATAGAAGTTGTCTTGTGTAGACACATTAAATGTACATACTATTCAGGTAAAAAAAATACTAAAGTGATTTTACTAAAATACGTATGACCATGAAAAATATCAACAAATCGTGATCGTATGCCGTTAATTTACCTGGTCCCAGAGGTCTGTATCATTTAACCTTACACATATCGATATAAATGCAAACCGTCGTATACCCGAGCCCACCCCTCTAGACCCTGGATACGTGCATGCAGTTTTCTGATATTGTTTAGTTTACAGATGTTTAGATAATAGCGAAGCATTATCACTACCCAGCCATAAACAGAGCCAGAGTTTATTGTGACTGACAAGCGCTGAAGCGCAAGCTGGTAAAATAAAGCAACGGACTTTATAAATATAACCATACCTTGAACTTCAGCGTTTCAAGATCCCATGCAGGTTTCAAGCGCTTGATGATATTTTTCGCACCCTCTTCATGTTTGGAAACGTCAACAGACACGTCGAAGTGTTGAATCTTTGCTGCCATGTCGTACGGACGATTATAACCTAACTGCCTTCTGCCAAGTCCGCGCGAGCAGACTGGGCGTGTTCTACCATGCGCATTGATATAACATGTATAAAACTGGTTATTATTCTCCGCACGTTGTAAAGCGCTGAAGCAGAACTCCATCCTAGTTCCCGGGCACGTTGGCTACCGCAATACATGAAAACTATTACAATTCATTAAACAAAATTAATTATGTATTTAAAATTCCCAAATGTTGAATTACGCAAGCCGCCATTCAAATAATGTTACTTCACAACTATTCACATGCAACACAGGTGTACGTCAAGGTGAAAATTTGTCTCCTTTTCTCTTTGCATTGTACTTAAATGACGTTGAATATTTCCTCTTAGATAATAATGTAATTGGCCTAAATGTAGTAAATGACTACGTAAAAAATGTACTTGGTCA